>JAPDDN010000194.1:7500-30000 GCA_027422405.1 Ptychobarbus kaznakovi | reverse complement strand
TTTGCCATCTGGGCCATATGACGGAGGATATCTTTTTTTGTAATAATACCAAGGAGGCGTCTATAAAAAGAGAGAGAGAAAGAATTTACTAGTGCATTTTTGACATGTTCGCAGAGCACTGACGACATCTGTTGCCAAGTTTTGTAAGGAAATGCATTTTGTGCAACTCTAGTCTCGCTTTGACTCCGAATCAAATCTTTGCTCCAATGTTGATGACTCCATACTTCAGTCTTGGCAACAGAGAGCGGACAGGCTCCGGTTTGAAGAAGGGCAGAGAGTGTGGAAGGTTATGCTGTTACTCTAGGAGTATATCTATGAGCCGACAGCACCTACACAGTGAGAAGCAAGTGTTTTGTGACACAGAGTGAGTGAACGCCTCCATCTCATCCACACACTCTGGCCTTGGAGAACAAGAAAGTGAAGTTATTTGTCCAACACAAATTCAAGAGCATATTTAAAGGATGTATAGAAGTTGTGCATTTCGATTGTTTACAGTGTTGGGGAACGTTACTAGGACAAAGTACTTGCTCATTGCACTTGAAAGAACTAACGCACGTGACATTATTCCACTACCAAAAATACTGCCATTTGTTTTTAATTGTCAGATCACTTATTTGCAGCAAAGACAGTCTTGCAATGTCCATGCATTACAGTAGCTGTTACACTACTCCTACAAATGCATTACTTTATTTAAAAAAAATTATTCCTTAAACCACAGTGTTACCCTACTTTTGTGCGTTAAGTACTTGTACTAAAGTAACTTGGCCATTAAAGAGTTAATTAAACAATGCAATAATTTGTGACACTAGCAGCGTGTTACTTTTATAACAGTGTTTATGTAACGTTCTAGTGAATGTAAGTGAAGAAGGTATTTGTACCTAAATTATATTTTTTCTCGATAAACATTCAAAATATAGCTAGGTGTTCAACAAAATGTCATGTTGCAATGTACGGACATTGACTGCCAAACAGTAGGTGCTACATTATGGCAAGAAATTAAACTAAGAAATTAGTTACAAGAAGTTACACCACACTTAGTCAATTAGTTGTGCGTGTATAGAAGCAACTTGTGCATTTTAGTGTGAACTCAAAATAGTGATACAAAATGTTTCATAACTTGCAGCATGTTGCTTCAACAACAATCGCATTAAGTGCATTAAGGTGTTGCTTTATTTTAAAAAAGCAACTAGTTACGCTACATCGTAACCTTGCATGTAAAGTGAATAAAGTACTATTTTGAATTCACACTATAATGCACACGCTAATGCAATACTTTGCGTAACTAGTGGCATTGCTTATAAATGAATGTGATTATGTGACGCGTTATTTGTAATGCATCACTGTTTTTCTAAATGGATAGTGTATGAAACCCAAAACTAATTTCCTTTCACAAAATGTTAAAATGTGTCGTGTAATGTACCGGCATTACTGTATTTTAGTAGCGTTAGAACAGTCTTAAAGTATTACATTTATTTAAAATCTGATTGATTGCACCACATTGATTTTGATTGCACATCACCACATTGATTGCACATTTATTTGTGTTTAAGTGCAAAAAAGTAACTTTATTATAGCATTATAGAGTGTATTTATAAAGTAACGCAGCACGTTACTTCTAAAACAATGTGATTATGTAACGCTTTACCCCAAACACTTTTTCTCGATACAGTATCTCTACCCAATCACTAATTTATCTTCATCAAATTAAAGTGCTAGTACACTTTAAACATGCTCTTGATTTTGCTTTAAAGGGGATTGAAGCTTGATGACAGTTTGTATCACAGATAAAAAAGGTGTGACAATTTTGACGAGAGCTGGGATTGCGAGAGTCCATCCAAATCAGAGGCATGAAACGCTCGTGAAATGATTGTCAAACCTTTGTGAAATGTTGGTGAAATGCCTGCAAGATGTTTGCGACAGGAAGAAAGTGAAAAGGTTGAACGTCAAACAACTGAAAGAGGACAAGGTGTGGGACTTGCTGAACTACATACTACAAGTGCTAGAGTCACTCCAGATCGACTAGCATCCTAGTAACAGCTACTATGACTACAGAGATGAATAGATATGTTGGTGAATGAGAAAATAGTCCGCTGCACATGACAGTTACTCGCCAATCGTTTAAGGGCGGAGCTGCGCGAGGGGTCAGATGTCATCGATCTGTAGCCCAGCGGACGCAGACCAGGCGTCCCAATAAACAAAAGGACAACAAACAAAGAAATCAAATTGATGAAGGACATCACGGCATGTGTATTAGATGTGCTTTGTGAGTACACGTGCACAATGCAGAACTGAAAGGGAGGGGGCTATATAAAGGTGCACTTCAAAGACAGCACGGCTAATGTGACAGACTAGTCTACCCTGCAGGGATGGACCGGAGCAACAATCTGAGTGAAAGCTAATCTTACAAGAAACATGATGTCTGCAGAGGAATAAAGTCCTGGAAGCAGGGTCCAAAATGCTTTTAGGGTGCTATTTCACACTTGGTGCGATTGCCTGGTCCGAACCCGAGTTCGATTGCTCCCCCCTCCCCTGCCCCCGCTGGACTGTGTTCATAGTATTTTATTTGGGTCCGAACTGCAGTTTGTTTGCGTCATCAAGCCAGCAGCTGTTTACTTAGTAACGACGGCGCAGGAGAAGACGGCAAAATGCATAATATTGCTCTCTGCACTTTTATATATTCACGTTTTTTGAACCATTTGTTTTGTTTACAACGCTTCAGTGCATTATGAATGCACTGCACATGCTCTAAAACGAACGCTGAAGGCGAACAGAAGTGAGATGTACAGCTCTCTGCTTGCAGCGCGTCAGGAAAGTGAATGAAACAAACACATTTTTATCAAATGATACGGCATTTATAGCAGTTCACTTCCGCGATTTGGTATGATTGCGTTCACATCAGCAGCGAACCGTACCGGAGTTCACATGAACCGTACCCCAGACCGCTCTTTTTAAGCAGACTCCGGTACGGTTCGCGGGTGTGCCCCCCCGAGGTCAGAAGACAGCGTTCACATCCAAACGAACCGAACGCTGACGTCAATCGAACCCGGGTGCGCACCAAACGTGCTAGTGTGAAAGCACCCTTAACTTAATACTGGATAGACTTATGCTAGCTTCACTAATGTCAGAGTTGTTTAAAAACAATGATAGCAAAATTTACTTTATTAAAGGAATTGTTCATGAACATTTGCTAAAGATTTCCAAGATGTAGATGAGTTTGTTTCCTTATCAGAACAGATTTAGAGATTTTTAGCCTTACATCAGTGTCTCAGCAACGGATGCTCTGCAGTGAATGGGTGCCGTCAGAATGAGAGTCTGATAAAAACATCACAATAATCCACACCACTCCAGTCTGTTCGGACTCTCATTCTGACGGCACCCATTCACTGCAGAGCATCCATTGCTGAGGTATTGATGTAATGCTACATTTCTCCAAATCTGTTCTGATAAAACAAACACATTAGATGGCCTGAGGGTAGGGCTGGGCGAAATGGCCAAAATATCAATCGATAAATGTCAAATCTTTATTTTTTTCAAGTTGAAAGCCAGATTTTTTTCCCCCCCAAAGTGACAGTTGTAGAAACCAGACCAATAATTTTCCTTAACAAAATAAATATGGAAATAGGAAAATTAAATTTTTAGTTTCTGCATGTTCAAATGAGTGATATTGTTTCAAATCAAGAAACAGGTTTGGGTTGCCTAATAATATTAATATAATATTTTTTGTCTCTTGGAAATTTGAAAGTAGCTTGAGTTAGGATGCAGAGGTACATTTTTATTCATTATCAAAATCAGTAACATCTATATTTTTTAAGCAACCTCAGTTTTATGTTTACATTTACTCTGACCAAGATTTTTTTTTTTATTTAAATCATGATAAACAGTTAAAAACACACACATAGCACCTCAGTACCATGGTAAAATATGTTTTTTAGGTCTAAAACATTCAGCATAAATGCACACATGCTATAGCTTAATCACAAATACATACTATAATTATATACCTTTACTCCTGTAATAAATTCAATGTGAATATCCCACATTTCTTCCACAATACCGTGGTGCAGAGAGTGTTACTACAGTAAATCCAAGGTAAATAATGGCGATGTGTAGATTGAAAAGCCTCGTTGCACACAGTGCAATTGTTAAATCACAAGTCAATGACCGAGAAACATGCACATCGCGCCGCGCGGCAGTTTGAACTGTGATCCGAGCGGATAAACCGTCCGTGTGACGCGACTCAAATGGGTCACGCAGTTTCGTTCCGCTTTTGGCACATAAACATTATAATCGAACATTTACCGAACTCTTCATATCGTTTTATCGAGGAAAATTATATCGTGATAATTATGGCTATACCTGAGGGTGAATGAATTTATCAAATGTTCATTCTTTGGAGAAATAGGCCTTTAATAATACACGTTACTGGCCACAAATTGGTGCACGTTATTTCGATTTTGGACCCCACATATAGGACAGTTCTACCACCTCGAGAAAACTGCTATTCAAGTTGTCAACATAATACATTTTTGCATTTAATTAAAAATAAGTTAGGTGGTATAAAAACTCGTGCAGACATCTGTGAATAGAAATGAGAATAAATGTATCCAATTTACTTAAATGCTACAACATGTATATTTTATTTATCTCTAACTAGCTGAAATGGCGACTGTGGTATTTTAGGGCAGCCATCATACACAACTCTTTATTTCTCTCTCACTCAAGTTTCATGCTAAGAGGCGGAGTCTAACAGGCAGAGTGGGAGGGGCTAATCACCAAGGGCTCCACGTGCTGCTTGAGCTCTTCCAGATGTTCTAAAATATTCTTCTTTGTGATGATGCCCAATACAATCCTGCAACACACACCGTGACGACCATCACTTAGCAACAAAAATTACAAACAAATAGAAATCAAAACAACATAAGAGTAACAAGACGACAGAAGCAATATGAACAGAAATCTACTGAATCATAATCAGATGTTAAGTTGCAATTAAACATGAACTGAACAGAATCAAATTGTAAATATCAGCCGCCACCGTGTGTGAGAAACAAAAAATATTCGATGATTAAATCAGGATTAGGCGACTTTACCGTACAGGAACAAAAACTACTCAATCACGTTATTTGTTATTTCTCTGGAGAAGATACTGTAATCTGTAACTCAGAATAGAGTCAGGGTCTCTAATTAAATTAAAATGCATGTTTGAAAACAAGTTTTTATTACCAGACACCATTTAAATGTTTATATTTAACAATAAATTGCAGTAGAAATAATTATATCATTAAAAAGTTTAATTGAATTTAAATGCTTATTATTTAAGTGTTTATTAAATACATTTGATCAATTAATTAATTGAATATTAAATCAACTTTAATTAATTTTCTAATGTCTGGAGTAATTAACGGCTGTTGAAAACTCAGCTTTTAAATCACAGAAATTAATTACATTTTAAAGTATATATTTAAATAGAAAACAGTTTCTTAAAATGTACAAATATTTCAAATTTGATTGTTTTTTCATGTATTTTTGATCAAATAAATGCAGCCTTGGTGAGCACAAGAGACTTTCAAAAAGAAAAAAACAAACCACAGTCTTTTAAAAGGTAGTGTTTGCAATGGATGAATTGTTCACAATTAGTACAACAACATGCATTTATTAAATTAATGTTACTTTTTAAATTGCAGTAAGGAAAGCAAGACATCCATGTGTTGCACTAATCAGAATTATAGGTAGAAAATGAGCTTAGTTATAATAAAAACTAATGATAAAATGCAAAAAAGTACACCGAGATCTCTCTCCAGTAACTGCTTTATTTGCCTCCTTTAACACTCCCTCCAGCTGAACCGCAGAACATATAAACATCATGCAAATTTGACCAGGCGTATACTCTCTTACTGTAAGGACTGTAAATAAGCCCAGACGGTCTTGTTTCTGAATGTGCTACACAAGGCAGGGTGCTTTAACATTTGCTGTTTAAAGTAAAAGGACAAAACTATAACGTTATATTGTAATAAAGAAGATTAAACACTCCAAGGCACTGACTGGTGTAACAAAACAAGCCTTTAATTAGCTGGGCTAAATCATTAAAACAGTAATAAACAAAAAGTATCTACATTAAACAAAGTAAATGTAACTAAAATTGAACTTCTGATTAAATAAGTTGCTTTGGATAAAAAAAAATGCATCTAGTAAATGCATAAATTGAAACTATATATTTTAGTAAAAAAAAAAAAAAAATCGAACTTTGGCCATTTTTGAATGATGGCAAAAAACAGCGTAATCATAGATTTGAAGTATTTCACATATAACGGCAGTTTGAGCCGATTCTCGTAAAATACGATACTGTCCAAAATACTTTTTATTGTTTTTGAAAGAAGTCTCTTTTGCTCACCAAGAGTTTTTTAAATATCAGAAATACAGTAATACTGAGAAATCTTAATGCAATTTAAAATAACTGAATTTGAAAATAGGGATGCACCAGTATCGGTATCGGACCCGATACCTAGCTCTTGTACTCATACTCGTTAAAATACCCCGATACCAAACAGCATGTGACAAGTGCTGTATTCAGACACAGATACTCCGCACGCAGAACAACAGACAGCAGAGTTATTAGAGATTAAGGATGTCTACAAGAATATAACTCAGTATTAACGCCTGTATACGTGAGAGTTTTGCTTGCTTCGTGAGTGTTTCTGGCATTATATGAGTGGCTTTGAAATATAAATCGCAGCACGTTTCAGATGAAAAAACACGACTTCTAATACTGAAAATATCACAGTTAGGAGATTTATTACAGCAAAACACGTGATTACAGTACGAAGCCGCTGCAATGGAGCAGCTCTAATGCTATTAAATTAAAGACGATGTACCGTAGAGCAAAACAAATGAACAGCGAAAGTAACAAACACTTCTAAAATACATTTTAATGAGCATAACTGGATGTGGAAAATGACTGAAGGATATAGTCAAACCAAAAATATATATATATATTTTTTTTTACTAGTGGGTGCAGGACACTATATTTCATTTATGTAAGTGAGGATAGCAAAATAAAGTAAACTGACATATTATACCCAAAAATCTGGGACCATTAATTATTCAGAAGAAATTGAAGTTCAGGTTTGCATGAACCTGGTTGACAGCATGTCCAGGAGACTGCAGGCTGAAGGTGCGTTCACACCAGATGCGAATGAAGCGTTAAGCGCGAATGATGTACATGCTAAGTCAATGCACAAGCTACGAATTACGAGGCGCGAATTTAGTATTTTGGGGCGTTTGACGCGCAAATAGCGCGAGTTGAAAAATCTGAACTTTGGTGGATATTCGCGCCGCGTTAATCAATCAGGAGCTTGCTCTAGCAGTGACGTGATTACGAGCGGAGGCAGAAAATCCCAAACAACAATGGAGGACTGTTGTGTAGTGAATTTCACGCACGAATGAAGCGAGTAAACGCAAAATGTTCAAGCGTCCAATTACGCGCAATTTATTCGCTTCATTTGCGTCTGGTGTGAACGCACCTTAAGAGTTGCCCGACAAAGTATTGATAATTGTGTAAATATTGTCATACTAACAGCTTTCTGAATAATTTTGGTTGATTGTAATCCATTATATATTTCTATCAAAGTTATCTGACATTATCAAGCTGAATTTGTTCTGACACCGAGTCATATTTTATTACCATTTTCTAAACCATAGCGAATACACCGATAATGTGAGAAATGTTGAAGGCGTCTGAATAAATTTTGGTTTGACTGTATATTTGATCAATTAAGTTAACCAATTAACATTATACATACTCTTTTGGTTTATGTACCCAATATTACAAAAATGTACAAATACAATGAAAATATTGGTACTCGGTATCGGCAAGTACCAAACATGTAAGTATCGGTATCAGGTGAGTACTGGAAAAAGGTCTCGGTGCATCCCTATTTGAAAATATATTAAAATTATATTTATTCCTGTGATGCAAAGCTGAATTTTCAGAAGCCATTTATTACTCCAATCTTGGTGAACCTAAGAGTACACTGTGTGTGTGTGTGTGTGTGTGTGTGTGTGTGTGTGTGTGTGTGTGTGTGTGTGTGTGTGTGTGTGTGAGTGTGTGCGAGCGTGCTTCGTCAGTGGTTTAGCAGGAGACTAGCAGCTGAGAAGCATGTGAATCCTCAGACGCACGACACATCGACTGAAGCTCATCAGCAGACGTGTGTGTGTGTGTGTGTGTGTGTGTGTGAGTGAGTGTGTGTGGTGTGTGAGTGTGTGATGTGCGTCCTCGTCAGTGGTTTAGCAGGAGACTAGCAGCTGAGAAGCATGTGAATCCTCATACGCACGACACATCGACTGAAGCTCATCAGCAGACGTGTGCGTGTGTGTGTGTGTGTGTGTGAGTGTGTGTGTGTGTGTGTGTGTGTGTGTGTGTGCGTGTGCTTCGTCAGTGGTTTAGCAGGAGACTAGCAGCTGAGAAGCATGTGAATCCTCATACGCACGACACATCGACTGAAGCTCATCAGCAGACGTGTGCGTGTGTGTTGTGTGTGTGTGTGAGTAGTGTGTGTGTGTGCGAGTGTGTGTGTGCGTGCGTGTGTGTGTCAGTGGTGTGCGTGTGAGTGTGTGTGTGCGCGCGTGCGAGAGTGTGTGTGTGAGTGCTAGTCAGCAGACGTGTGCGTGTGTGTGTCGTGTGAGTGTGTGTGCGCGCGTGCGAGAGTGTGTGAGTGTCAGTGTTTTGCGAGTCTAGAGCTGTGCATGTGTGTGCACGACCATCGACTGTGTGTGTGTGTGAGTGTGTGTGTGTGTGAGTGTGTGTGTGTGTGTGTGTGTGTGTGTGTGCGTGCGTGCACGTGTGAGTCTGTGAGTGTGTCTCTGCTGACGGGCCGCTCGTTAGTTCAAACACAGAATCGGCGGTCACTCACCCGTTGTGCGTCACGAGGCACTGGCGCAGGCCGAGCTTGCGGAAGATGTCCACCACGATCTCCATGGGCGTGTGGTCGGTGACGGTGAAGGGGCTCATGTCCAGGATGCTGCGCAGCTTCAGCGGCCGCGGGCTGTCGGCCGGGAGGGTCGGGGCATGCTGGGTAAAATACACCCGTGAGTTCAGCATTATGCCCTCCTGCTTACGCCGGGTGTTTTCTGAAGAGACGAGAAACAAAAGAACATCTTTCAGTCGTTTAAGCGGTCTATTCGTGGACAGAGAAACTCTGATGTGTGTTTCTACAGTAAGATAATGAATTATAATAAACATCTCCAGGTGACATTTTACACCAAAAAAAAAAAACATTTAGCAACAATAAAATAATTATTTTCATAGCAATTATCATTTAAAATCATATTATGATGAGACAAAGAGAGTGTTTTTTACATTTTTAATTACAGCTTTACATATAGACTCCTATTCAAAAGCTTGGGTTCAGTAAATCTTTAATAGTGTTTTATTTTATTTTATTATTTGTTGGCCCTAAAATAAATAAAAATAAATATGTTAAATGTTAAAAAATACAAATAAATAAAATTTAGAGATTTTTTTTTTAATTTGTAGGACCATTAAAAATTTTTTTTTATAATATAATATTATTTTTTTACACATTTTGTGGTATTGGTGGTCTATTATGGCTGATATGGACAACAGTACTTTATTAAATTTAATTTTGAAATAAAAACAATTATTCATTAAGGATGCATTAAACTGATCAAAAGTGACCGTAGATACATTTATAATGTTAAAAAAGACTTCTATATCAAAAAACTTTGTTCATCAAAGAATCCTGAATAAAAATGTATCAAGGTCTCAACAAAAATATTGTGCAGCACAACTCTTTTCAACATTGATAATAATCATAAATGTTCCTCGAGCAGTAAATCAGTATATTATAATGATTTCTGAAGATCATGTGACACTGAAGACTGGAGTAATGATGCTGAAAATACAGTTTTGATCACAGAAATAAATCACATTTCACAATATAATCATATAGAAAATTCTAATAATATTTCAAAATATTACTGTATTTTAACTAATCAAATAAATGCAGCCTTGGTGAGCAGAAGAGACTCCACATGCATTTAGAAAATTAATTTCATGCCAACTTCAACAGATAAAATTGCAGCACTTTTATAATACTTCTTTTCACAATGATAATGATATTTTTGTGTTGGTGCAACCTGAATTTTTGCCAGAAAATACTGAAGTGGTCCTTCATTTACGTCAACACAATTTCAATGTAGTAAGAAAAGAAAGGTGAGAATATCTGCGTCCAAGCCGACTGAAAGGTGCCGGTCTCTCACCTATAGCGATGGTTATATCCCTGCGCAGCGCGAATCCCACCAGTCTCTGCGACTCGTGGGACACGATGACGGGGAAGCCGTTGCAGCTGGTTTCGGAGATGATGCTCTGCAGCTGGGCGAGGGTCATGTCGTCCTGCGTCAGCACGGCCAGCGGCGGGTCGTTACGCCGAGGACGCATCACCTCCCGCGCCAGCGTGGTGTGCGTGAACTCCTCCTTCGCGTCTAGGAAGGGGTATCCGTTCAGACGGATGTGGGCTTCGTAGATTCCCTCCCTCCCGAAAGCGTCGCCGACCCATTTGCTGGTCATCACGGCCGCCATGAGAGGAACGATGTACTCCAGCCCGCCGGTCAGCTCGAACACGATGACCACCAGAGACACCGTCATACGCGTCACGCCGCCTGCACAAACACCACAGCACACATTGTTAGAGAGTCTGCAGTAGGGATGAGCGATGTCTTATTGTTGTGCGATATTATACCGGTAAAAATTATCCCTACGATGAGAATTAATCTTCCTGTAATAATAACGATAAAGCCTAGTTGTTGACATATGTGACCATGGACCACAAAACCAGTCATAACGGTCAATTTTTCTGAAATTATCTGAATACATAAGCTTTCCATTGATGTATGGTTTGTTATGATAGGATAATATTTGGCGGAAATGCAATTATTGTAAATCTGGAATCTGAGGGTGTAAAAAAAATCTAAATATTGAGAAAATCATCTTTAAAGTTGTCCAAATTAAGTTCTTAGCAATGCATATTACTAATCAAAAATTAAGTTTTGATATATTTACAGTAGGAAATTTACAAAATATATTCATGGAGCATGATCTTTACTTTTGAAAATTTGATAATTTTGACCCATACAATGTATTTATGGCTATTGCTACAAATATACCCGAGCTGCATATGACTGGTTTTGGGCTCCAGGGTCACATATTTATGTAATAAATGTACTACAGCAGCACAGGTTTGCACATAAATCGTATTATTTTATAGTATTATATACATGATAAAGGCTATGTCGATTAGCATTGCATTATAAATATACTTTATCCTTATAAAAATACCCAAGATTGCTTGAAGAACGCAGATAAACCATTTTATAAAGCCATAACTGGATATTTGTCCATATTAGGGATTTCCTGGAGCGTCATCTGTGTCATTACATTACACGTGTACTCCATAATGCTCACAACAACAGGGTAAAAATAAGATAATACTTAGATTTTTTTTTGTCTCTTAGTGGATGCATAAGATTCCCTGAATTATCGTCATTGATATCGTTATCGCAACAAATACCAGAAATGATCGTGATATATTTTTACGCCCATATCGCCCATCCCAGAAGCGAAAAGGACGCAGAGAAAGCTGAAAGCATGCATACGCACCCAGACAGGCCGCGGCGCCCACCATGGCGTAGAGTCCCGGCGTGATGCAGTCGGCGCCGACCTCACACCACTCTCTGAACAGAAACCAGTCGTGATGATAATACGCCAGCTGCTCCACAGCGATGCCCACGATACGCCCCGCGATCGCCCCGATGGCCATACTGGGGATGAACAGACCCGACGGCACCTGACCACAGCAAACACACAACACGTCACTGGAGAAATAACACTGCTACTTCGTTTGGGTACGATTAGTAACAACCACCTAAAATAGGTTTGCACATTTAGGACAAACTGGGCAAAAAGCCTTCTGAAAAGTTTTTTATTTTTAAGGTTGTTATTTTTTGAAGTGGATGCACACAATGTTCAACTATAATTGGTGTGACTATGATAATATTGGTTCAAACCACAAATAAAACAGACACTTAAAAAAAAAATGGAAGTAAATTTTTAATAAAATAAATTTGTAATCTGTTAAAAACATAATATAAAGTGGACGTTTTTGTGACCATTCATTATGAACAAAATTCAAATAAATAAATACATTTGAAATCGTTTTTTTTAAACAATTTAAATTGTATGGCCATATATGGATACATAAATAAATCTGTAAAAAATACAAATAAAATAAATATATATTTTTATTTTATGGCCATAATTTAAAATACAAAATTAATAATATACATAAATCTGTAATCTGTAAAAAAAAAAAAAAAAAAAATAACACTTAAAAAAAAAATGTATGACCATAAAATTAAACATAAAACAAATCAGTAATCTATAAATAAAATAAGAGACTTTTTAAAAATGTACAGAGAAAATTTAAGCGAAATCTGAAAATTTAAGCAAAATAAATCTGACAACTTAAGTGAAATCTGAAAATTTAAACGAAATCTGAAAATTTAAGCGAAATAAATCTGACAACTTAAGTGAAATCTGAAAATTTAAACGAAATCTGAAAATTTAAGCGAAATAAATCTGACAACTTAAGTGAAATCTGAAAATTTAAGCGAAATAAAAAATTTAAGCGAAATAAATCTGAAAATTTAAGCGAAATAAATCTGACAACTTAAAAATCGAAATCTGAAATTTAAGCGAAATCTGAAAATTTAAGCGAAATAAATCTGAAAATTTAAGCAAAATAAATCTGAAAATTTAAGCAAAATCTGAAAATTTAGGCAAAATAAATCTGTAATGTGTTAAGCACACACAATAAGAGAGATACTTAATTGTATGGCCATAATTTAAAATAAAGTAAATCAATACAAAGCTGTAATCTTAAAGATTGTATAGCGATGCATTTAAAACAAAGTCTCTATTTAGGGCTATTACATGCAAATTAAAGTGTGAATTCATGCAACATAGAATTCATCCAAGTTTTTTCCGCAAAGTTTGTCAAAACAACAAATGTTCAAGAAGAAGATCATCCAGAGCCATGTGCATGGGCATGAAACGCCTGTTGTGTGCACTTCAAATAA
Source organism: Ptychobarbus kaznakovi (assembly GCA_027422405.1). Classification (NCBI taxonomy): domain Eukaryota; kingdom Metazoa; phylum Chordata; class Actinopteri; order Cypriniformes; family Cyprinidae; genus Ptychobarbus; species Ptychobarbus kaznakovi. The sequence continues at coordinate 16,848 of JAPDDN010000194.1, read as the reverse complement.
ATAAGTGTTTGATCAGCGTTGGGTTTAAATGCTGCGGTAACTTTCCCTGGCACTGTTTGGACTAATAGTGATATCACATTAGAGCAAACGCAAGCGGTGCTTTCTGACCTTGAGCCCGAAGGTGAAGATGGTCATGATGATTTTGAAGACGAGCGCCAGGCTGAGCTGCCACATGGCCGTGTAGACGCCGGGGGCGGCGGCGGCGTCCGATCCCTCGGGATACGCCCGGCTGCCGTTCATCTGGCTGCGGTACTGGCAGAGCTGGGACGACGCCAGCGGCCCGCAGTCCGTGAACAGCTCTTTGATCAGCTCGCTGGTGTTCTGCCGCGTGTACGGGTTCGGGAACGCCACGATGGCCGTGATGGCAGCGACCGTGATCACCTCCAGCACCGGGTACCGGCCTAAAAAACATGCTCATATTAAATTATCACTATATAAAAAAAAACATTAACTAAATAAAATGCATTTAAAAAATCATCGTTGAAAACTAAAACTAAAGCTTGATAAAAATAAATGAACAATGAAAGATAGAAACACTAACCAAGGTAATGATTAACTAAAATCAAAACCATATTAAAAATGCATTACTTGAAATAAAATAAACTTGAATTGAAAGAAAAGCTAGTTACTAAGAGAACATCTCTCAGTTTTGTTGAGAAGTCCAAGTATAAACTAAAAAAATAAATAAACTAAAAATAAAAACGGAAAAAATAGACATATTTTGAAAAACTAAAATGGATAAAAATGACAAAACAACAAAATTACTAAAACTTTATCTAAGATTTACGTGAAAACTAAATATAAAATGTAATTTAATTCAAGATATTAACAAAAACTAATTGATAAAAAAACTAATAAAAACTTTTTTTGAATGTTATGGTCATAACATTTAAATAAAACATTAGATACATATATAATTAGTTAAAAAATAAAAAATAAGAAAAATATGTTAAATAAAAGATAAACTTTTTTGATAAAATTGAAATTAAAATATGTAATCTATTAAAACACATGACATACATAAAATATACACTTTAAAAAAATTGTGTGGCCATTAAATGGAAATAAATAAAATGCATAAATCTGTAATAAACAAAATAGAGAGACTACAGAAAACTGATTTTATTTACCTTTTATTTGTGTTCAACACTTTTTTTTTGGTCATAAAATGTAATAAACTGGCCACTAAATCTGAACAAAACCCATAATAGTGTATCTAGTGTTGTCAAAAGTACTGACTTTGGTACCAGTCGCTTCTGCAATTTTAAAAACTTTTTCACGCTAATATTTGAGCGGATTCATAAACACCGCTTATTGGCCATAGTGCTCAACAGATATGACTGTGGTTATTATTATTATTAAATGCAGCACCGATTTTTGACAACACTTACCCCTGGTTTCACAGACGAGGCTTAAGTCTAGTCCCAGACTAAAATCTAAGTCTGAGCGGTTTCAGCTGAAATAAACTTGCACTGACTGATCTTAAAATATACCAGTATCTTTGTTTGTCTTAAGACGCACCCCAGCAATGTTTGTTTTAAGCATGTTTATTAAATGTCCTAATTGAACTACGGCCTAATCCTGGCGCAGTCTAAGTGTAATGCAAAGGTCATGTGCGTACCGAAGCGCGTGGACTTGCGGCGGCGGCACCAGGCGATGTTGGCCCGGATGAAGAAGGCCCCCCACAGGCCTCCGAACACCCCCAGCAGGATGAAGGGGAAGAGCTCGAACACGTACCAGGGTGTGTGGTACTCCACGTAAAACAGCACCAGGCGACTGTTCCCGAACGGGTTGATGGAGCGCAGCACGAACGCCGCCACCAGAGCCGCGAAGAACGAGCGCCACAGAGTCTTCAGAGGGAAATAATAGCTCACCTGAGAGACAAACGCCAGAAACACACCTCTGCAATTAGCTGGAAAAACAACGAGGAACAGATAGAGACGAGAATATGTTTATATTGATTAGTGATCGACCGATATTGATTTTTTATAACCGATACCGATTATTTGTACGTTTATGTACCCGATAACCGATATGCAGAACCGATATTTATTTACTGTTATATAGTACATAAATAACAGAGTGAAGCCCATTCTTCACTTTCAGTCATCTTAACAACAACAAAAACTGTTGAAAATTTACATTTTCATGTAAAATTGTAAAATTTATCTTAAAATTACATTAAAAACATTTTATTTATAAAAAGCATCATCAGCAACACTGATATTAACAATAAGCAAAATAATGTCTAATGTGTTCAAATGGAGAAAATAAAGGACAGAAGTCATATCAACTTCATTTTAAACTACAGTTTTAGGTTTATAATCTGTTTAATAAACTAAAGAGTGAAGAATAATTCACTGAATAATATTCTCTGGAATATTGAAATAAGCTATAACAAACAAAACATCGTATTTTATTGCTATAACAAACAAAACATCATTTCTTAACTGTTTTATCAGAATTATTAAAATGTTTTTGTCATGTTTTTGTAAATTATGAAAACTGCTGACAGCGCGGTTTATATCTATTTACACAGAACTATACTCAAACTGCGATCGCTTGTGGAGATAATAAATAATTAATTTAGATAGAGATGTATTTATTCAGATGTTTATTGGGGAAATAATGGTGTTCTATAATAAATGTTAATATAATTTAGCGTGTTTCAAACGAGTGAATCTTGTATAAAGTTACATGCGGTGGCCGTGCTATAACAGAGAACACATTTCACAATTTTTTTTTTCAAAACCGATATCCGATTATGGTAAAATGCTTAAATATCGGGAAAAATATCGGTACACCGATATATCGGTCGATCTCTAATATTGATTCATTTATGAAGCGCTTGCTTTCATTGTGACTGCTCACAACGGTTTAAATAAAATGTGATCTAGTCTAGTCTAGTTGGTCTAATACTAGGTCTAGTACTATTAAGGAAACCGTTGATTATCAATATTGGTCTACTATAAATTATGGCTGATATGGAGAACAATATCACACACTATCAGCTCAGTTTGGATTCAGTATGAATTTTATACAGGCATACAACAACAACAAAAAGTGTAAGATAAAGGTAATAATTAAATAAAGACAACATTTTTAATGGCCATAAAATTTAAATAAATCTATATTCTGATTAAAAAACTATTTTAAATAAATGTATGACAATTATAGTTAAATTTTATTGTACTGTTAGTCTATTACGGCTGATATGGCAGATAATTTCATGCCAGTTTGGGTTCAGTGTGATTTTATTTTTATGAAAATAAGCAGGAAGGAATAATTATATATTGATCAAAAGTGACAAAGACATTCATAACGTTACAAAAGATTTCAGTTTCAATTAAATGCAGTTCTTTGAGCTTTCTATTCATCGAATACTGGGAAAAAATGTATTATGGTTTCCACAAAAATATTGTTTTTAATATTGATATTAATAAATGTTTCTCGAGCAGCAAATCAGTATATAAGAATGATTTCTGAAGATCATGTGACACTGAAGACTGGAGTAATGATGCTGAAAATACAGCTGCATCACAGAAATAAATTACATTTACAGCAAGGCGTAACCATGTCTTAAACATTGGGGGAACCAATTATATATATATATATATATATATGCGCTGCTATTATTGGCTGACGCACACACATTACTCGCACATACAAACTTCTCAACACTACCCCGCGACTTTTATTGTAATAAAATTATTTCCATACTGAATATTTCTCAACGATGTGTTTTTGAAGTTGGACTAAGTTCACAGTTTCATTGTTTGTAGGGACAGACAAACAGATGCAGATAATTAACACACGCACATTTCATCTCTCTCTCTCTCTAAATGAGCATATTTGAGTAGTTGCTTCACTAAATATAACTGTTGGCCATTTAACATTTCTATCGTAAAACTGACATTAACATTATTATTATTATCTTGCCTCGCTCTCATTATTCTCTCACTCAGCATCTGTGAACGCTAAACCCCGCCTACTTTGATTTGATTGGCCAGTTCACTTTGACGAGCGCCGTTACCCCGCCGAGGCTGAAAATGTTACTTTTAAAGCTTTATTTGTGATCCTAACAAGAGCGCTGCATAATGGAGGACAGCAGATCAGTGCAAGAGTTTCACATATTGGGGGGGACATTTGGCCATTTCTAATCATTGGGGAGGACTTGTTATGGCCCTGTTTTACAGTATATTCACACAGAAAACAGCTATTTTAAATTCTAGTAATATTTCACACTTTTCCAGTATTTTTAATCACATGAATGCAGACTGACCTCCTCCAGACTGAACAGCACTCCTCCTATAGGAGCCCCGAAAGCCACAGACACTCCAGCCGCCGACGCCGCCGACAAAACCTGCGAGAGAGAGAGACGAGCTCAGTCACGGGCGGAAGAAACACAGGCGCAGACCTTCAAACTGTGTCTCACCTCTCGCTTCTTGGCCTCGTTTTTGCTGTATTTGGGGAAGAGGTAGGAAAAGATGTTCCCGCAGCAACAGGCCACGTGGACCAGCGGCCCTTCCTTCCCCAGACTGAGGCCCGACGCCACGGCCAGAACCAGAGTGATGGTCTTTATCACCAGCGTCCATTTGCCCAGATACCCGCGGATGATGAAACCGCTCAGGATGGTTTTGATCTGCAGGACGGAGGAGAGACCGAGACCACAGGTATGACTACAAAACACACATTATTAAAGAGCGATCATCAAATATCATCTGGCACCGGTTCGGTTCAGTTTGTGCCCCGTGATCTTTACTGCTTCAGCGGCACTCGTCCAATGCTTTGGTTACTGCTGTTGTGATAACTGTTAAATACGTTAGATTAACTCATGTAAAAGAAAATAAGAACTTAACATAAAAACTATTGAGGAATATTTTCAACTATTAAAATTAATTATTTTAACAAAATTGTGATCCAAGAAATAATTGACGCTTTCTACATTACCATTTTGTTATTCATTTATAATATAAATTGAAAATGTTAGTAATTTTGTCATTTTATTACTTTTTTTTTTTAAATATGCCTATATATAGTTTATTTTTTCTTTAAAAAAATTATATAATTTTTTTTTCAAGTTTATTTGCGTTTCTTTTTTTTCATGATGGTTTTAGCTTTAGCTAATCCTAATAATTTCCCCTAAATTTTCCTATATTTTTTTTTTTAAAGAAAAATTATCATACAAATATTTAATTCACAGGAAATACACCTTTATTATTAAATACAAATCAACACTTTGAGCTCAATTTATGCTAAATTTCCCACTTTGCTGCAGTGCATAACAAATAAATACAAAATTACAAATTATGAACCCCTGATACTCTGCATATATTCATATTATAAATATTATGGTAACACTTTACAATAAGGTTCATTAGTTAACATGAACAATACTTCTACAGCATTTATTAATCTTAATTTCAGCATTTACTAATGCATTATTAAAATCACAAGTTGTGTTTGTTAGCATTAGTTAATGCGCTGTGAACTAACATGAATAATCAATGAACAACTAGTTTTATTAACTAAGATGAATAAATAGTGTAATAAATGCATTGTTCATGTTTGTTAATACAGTAACTAATGTTAACAAATGGTAAAGTGTTACCACATAATCATGTAACACTTATTACTCATGTCCATTTTAATACTCAAAGACATTTTAAACAGCTATGCATTTAATGCAGCATTTGGCAACCTTTTATGGTATTTTTTTTTTAAATAATAACAAAAATGATCAATGCGTCAATGCAAAACTGGTTGCCCCAAAATCCCATTGATGGTGAAATATGAGGTAAACCGGTTACACTACTTGAAGACTGACATGACACCTTCATAATCATGACATGTTATGAATATGAAGGTTTTTAATGCATGTTTATGGCAAGTGTCATCACTCAGTTATGTCATTTTTAATGCAAAGATGACATTATTTGACCTAACCCTAACCCCATAACAAAGACATCTCAAACAACGTCATCTTTGCATTAAAAATGACATAACTGAGTGATGACACTTGCCATAAACATGCATAAAAGAAATGTGTCATGTCATGATTATGAATGTGTCCTGTCAGTCTTATGCACACCCCTTCACGTACAGTGTAACCGGTTGACCCAGTCTGTAGGTGCTGGTCTGTTTCGGATTACCTCAGGTATTCCAGAGCCGCAGGCGTACGGCGCAAACACCTTCACCAGAGACACGGCCAGGAAGGCGAAGGACAGCGCCCAGAACGTGAACATGAAGTAGTTCATTATATAGGAGCCTGGACCCTAGACCACAAAACACCAGAGAGACAAACATCACAGTTCAGCCGTGTAAATAAAACTAGAAGCGCGGGTCAGTCGTCTCTTCTGCTCACCAGGGCTGCATGCATTTAACTACAAATACAGTAAAAATATTATTACCATTTCAAATAACTGTTTTCTATGTGAATATGCTGTAAAATGTCATTTATTCATGTGATGAAAAGTTTAATTTTCAGCATCATTACTCCAGTTTTCAGTCACCTTTTACTGAACCGAAAGACAATTTAAAGAAACCATGTGTTTAATTATAGCTGTAATAGTAAGCCTAGGTTTTACCCGTAACACGTCAATAATGTCCCGCTAGAAAAACCAGACACCGTGTTGTTATGCTGGATGAAAGTCTGTTCATATTCCTGATAGCAATCATTACGTTACATGGTCTAACATGTATTTATAATATATCTGTGGAAGGCGTAGGACCATGAAATGTTTGTCCAATCATATCATCTCCGTCCCAGGACTACGATATGCTACGACATGATACGTCACTGCAGACCAGCAAGGTGTTATTATTGTAATATTATGCGCTTTGTACTGTAATGTTAAAATTACTACAGCTAGTCTGAAATATTGTGTTTTCTATGTGAATATATATTCAAATGTAATTTATTCCTGTATTTTCAGCATCATTACTCCAGTCTTCAGTGTCACATGATCTTCAGAAATCATAATAATATGCTGATTTGGTGCTCAAGACACATTTATGATTGTCTTATCAATGTTAAAACAAAAACAGTTTAAAGAACAGTGTTCAATTGAAATGCTTTGTAACATTATAAATGTGTTACCGTCACTTCTGCTCAATTTAATGATCAGTGTAAACTCCTAACATAGGAGCTCTGAACAGCAGTGTATACAGAGTTTGACGCTGACCTCGGCCTGACCCAGAATGAGTTCGGCCCACGTCTTCCACTGAGGACACTTGTCTCTCTCGGCGAAGGTGGTCTCGTTGGAGTCCCAGCAGCACTGCTCATGATTGAACCACATGGCGCTGAGACACACGCCCTCCTTCAGATCGTTCAGCCAGTCGGCCGCGATGTCGATCACCCCGGCTAGCGCTCCTGAGGGAACGAGCAAGAACATCGTGTTTATGCAGTTCATATTAGGACGGTCAAAATGGCTGGAAAACTCAATTCGAATTTTGTACTTCAATATCATCAATATTCGAATTATATCAGAATTTCAGTTAGGGGGAAAAAAGGCCACAAGAGGGCGCATCGAGCTAAATATTACTAATGCACGATTCTTCAAAGCATAAAATAACACGACTACCTTTGAAAAATGTGCATAGTGTTTAAAATAATGTTTAACCGTATATAGTTAAGTTGCTTAAACAATTAGAAACAGAAGCATTATGTATATACACAGTTTAATACAAAGCACGGAAAACCAATCACACAGAGTAACGTTAATGTTTTCATTTAAAAGCATGAGATGCCACCATAAAGTTTTGACATGTCATGTTTTTTCAAAGTTGAACTTATAATAATTTTAAATGGCTTTCTAAATATCTGACTCTCTTGTGTGAGACGCGAGTGCAACGCTGATAGATAGAAAATGCCATAAATATGTGTTCTGTGTGAACGGCTTGGTTTCAGTCTTAACGTAAACATCATCTTCACATTGATGCTCTCTTCTCAGCAGTATTTTGAGTGAACAACGCATCGAGTGGGTTCAACCGGATAGGCTAAAAAAGCATTAAAATGCAATGACACCTCATCATCGCATCTCGTGCACCACTGATAAAACGGCTAAAAACACATCTCTTCCATCTTTATTTGAGCCTCTAACTCTAGCACACTCTATTCTAATTCTACTTTATCGGTTTTGAATCAATTGATCAATTTAATATTTATTCTCTAACTGCTAGCTTTACTTGAAAAACTAGCACTAGCTTTCTTTTTTCTATTCTATCTACTTGTGTCTTTAAAAAAAAAAAAACGGAAAAAAACAATCTGCTAAATAACTCAATGTAATGTAAATGTAAATAAGGCAGCCTGACGGACACCTAAAATTAAAAATGCAATGTTTTGCATTCAAATGTGGATTTATATTTTAAATTTGACGAGTATTCGAAATTAAAACACTATTTTGAAAGCCCTAATTCACAATGTGCTGAAGTAGAAGGAGCCCTGAAGTAATGAAGTGGAAGCCAGTATTATGTTTTACAGAAATACACTGTACAAGAATGTATCAAGAAATCTAAGATGTTTAGACATTTGTTTTGGCAGCGCATGCAACATTTAAATGGCATGACTTTATGAATTTAAGGCTTTCTGCTCTGATTGAAGACCTTTTTAGGCCTTAATTGGTGTAAGGTCGAATTGAGACTTTTAAAGATCCACAGAAACCCTGTTAAAATGATCCAAATCTTCTCTTTACCATCAAATGCACTGATGACCTCCATGATGATAGAGGAGGTGCGATAGAAAGACAAATGATAAAACATGGCCTAAACTCATATTAGTGCAACACTCAAAGACCAAACACCATCAGTACAGCAGATGACATTTAAACAACAGAAAACGCCACACCCTCTAACGTACATTACCATTTACAATAATTAAAAAGAAACAAGCTATATTCATATGTAATGTGTTACACAGGAACATTTTACTGTTTATCCATAATTTGAGAGACTTCGCCTGTCTGTAATAATGTTTGAACTAGTGTTGTCAAAAGACCCAGTACTGGTAAAAATGAAAACGTCACGGTACCAGGTTTTTTTAAGTACCGGTGGTACCGAGGACCCGGTCAACCCGGTTCTTGACCCGTACGGCCGTATGATTTGCGTGATGCAGAAAACACGGAATCCAGTCATAAAAACGGAATGTTCAGTTTAACGCGGAACGTCACGGAATTTGTCAAAGTTTGGATGAATTAATCAAAAGTAGGTCATTGCACTTAAATCAAAACACAATATGGACTTGTATCTGCAAAAGTCGATTCAAATATGAATCCCGCATGCTCTGCGAGTCTCTGTGTGAATTAATTAATGTTTTTTTACTACATACACTGAAGCGTCTTACGCTCGCGG
>JAPDDN010000194.1:0-2500 GCA_027422405.1 Ptychobarbus kaznakovi | reverse complement strand
GCATCAGTGTCTCAGCAATGGATGCTCTGCAGTGAATGGGTGCCGTCAGAATGAGAGTCTGATAAACACATCACAATAATCCACACCACTCCAGTCCATCAGTTAATGTCTTGAGAAGTGACAAGATGCATGTTTGTAAGAAACAAATCCATCTTTAAGATGTTTTTACCTTCAAAGTGTTGCGTCTAGCTAAAATATGTAGTCCATAATAACGCTTCCTCCAGTGAAAAGATGGTCTTTTCTGAACCAGGACAGAAATATGCTCAGATCAAGCAGCGTTTACAAGACAAAACAGACATATTGGTGGATTTTGATGTGAGAGAATGACAAGGGATGGACTTTTTCACTGGAGGAAGCGTTATGGATTATGGACTTACACTATGTATGGACTAAGGTGTGTGTTATGGACACAAAGCGTTTGTCTTCAAGGTATTAACTGATTGACTGGAGTGGTGTGTATTATTGTGATGTGTTTATCAGCTGTTTGGACTTTCATTCTGACGGCACCCATTCACTGCAGAGCATCCATTGCTGAGACACTGATGCATTTCTCCAAATCGTTCTGATGAACAAACAATCTCATCCACCTTGTGTTTGGCCTGAGTGCATTATCTTGACTGAAGCAAATGATTCAAAAAACCCATGTCTCGACTTTCGAGATTCATGCATTTGCATCAGCAGGATTCGTAATCATTGCATCAAGAAAAGAAGTGAATGGTTACACCCCTACTATTTAGCATTTCTTAGATGTGGTCAATTTAACACCCAAGTGAGTCACTGCAGTCTCTGAGGCAGCGAGCCTGCATGTCCAACAGTCATTACAATAGCTTTTTTGTTGACTGCACTTAATGAAAGCAGAGATCTGGGTCAGTCGCAGCTAATCAGCTTTCCCACACAGATCCAGCCAGACTCAACCTCACACGCTAGAGAAACACACGCTTGCACACACTTCCCTTCTCTAGAAACAAACCAAGCTGTGAGCTCACACCGAACCAGGTTACACGTATAAAAATACTCCTGTAAAACCAGAAACAGCACAAGATAGGTCTCGCTTACAAATATAAACACATGCATCTGTACGTGACGTGACGAGGAGAAAAACAGACCACATTCAGCAGCGATCAACATCTAGACCAGCGTGCAATGAACATGTGTTATTAATAAAAAACCAAAACCATCTGCATCAGTGAATAGAAAACTGAATTTAAAATGTTATTTCATAAATATTATTGTTTATTAGTAATTATATCACATTTTATAATCAGCTAATGGCTATTATTATCTTATTTTAATACTTTATTAATGTTAATATTATTCTTATTGTTTTGTGTTAATAATAATTTCGGTAACACTTTATTTTAAGGTGCACTTGTTACACGTTACATGTGCTTGCTAAGGCTATCAAATTGGCTGAAAAACTCAATTAGAATTTTGTACTAAAATATTATCAAAATTTGAATTATATTAGATTTTAAAGGCATAAATTCTGTTAGGGGAGAAAAAAAAGCTTTTGGTTTCTCTCCTGAGGCCACAAGAGGGCGCATCGAGCTAAATATATTACCGTACTAATGCACGTTTCTTCAAACTAGGGCTGGCGATATGAGCAAAAATTCATATCTCGGTATTTTGGGACTGATTTGCGGTATACGGTACATATCTCTGTATTTTGTATTTGGATTAAACAAATAAAGTGAATGTAATCATGCAGGCATATATAATGTGCAAAAAGAGTTAAAATCACATTACATTATAACATTGTAATATTGCGATCTAAAAACAAAATGAATGTTTTTAAAGCAGAAATTACATTTACTAAAAAAAAAAAAAAAAAAAACAGACTAGGCTAATTGAGTAAAAAGGCTATTTTTATTACCCCATTGCAGTCAGTGCTATCATACAAATACACTTGTTTAAAATGTCCAACCACAAATTATTCAGCAAAATATATATTTGAGTCGGTTATTATTGCTCTCCTTGTGTTTGGTGCACATGCGGGCGATGGCGCTCATTCTAAATCAAGTCTGTGGAGTTTAGCGGAGAATCACAAAGCAAAAGCTCATGCACTTCTGACAGCAAAACGGACATATTTCCATGGCTTTCTAACATTTACAGATGGAGAATATACCTGTGAAATATAAGTTATGCATTTATGAAAACAGCACATAGCTCAAACACATTAACCAGCGCGTCTCGGTCAGCGGCACACGCAGCCTCTCTGTCAGAGCCGCTTTAAACTCAAACTATAAACTATAGGCTAGATTCATCATTGCTGATACACATCATTTATTAACATGATCGCAAGGTTCATGTTTACGCTGTTAGTATGCACGTTCACTAGCAAGCTAATTTCTTAATCTAGTAATTACATGTTTTTTAAAAGTTGAACTTACATTAATTGTGCATGTCTTTGGGCTCTCGTGTGAGGCGCGAGTGCAACGATGATAGATGTTTCTATAGAAAATGCAATAAATATGCGTTCTGTGTGAACGGCGTGGTTTCA
>JAPDDN010000645.1:0-178738 GCA_027422405.1 Ptychobarbus kaznakovi | reverse complement strand
GATTAGTCGATAGTAAGAATTTGTCTAAATAAAAAATAAAAAATTTTTTAAAAACAACAACACACACAAAAAAGTGTTGCTAGATTAGTCGATAGTGAGTATGGTTATTTTTTTTTTTTTCAAGAAACATTAAAAAAAAACAACAACACGCACACACAAAAAGTGTTGCTAGATTAGTCGATAGTGAGAATTGGTCTAAAAATATTTTTTTTTACAAAAATTTTAAAACAACAACAACACGCACACACAAAAAGTGTTGCTAGATTAGTCGATAGTGAGAATTTGTCTAATTTTTTTTTTTTTAAGAAACAACAACACGCACACACAAAAGTGTTGCAAGATAGTGAGAATTGGTCTAAAACATTTTTTTACAAAAACATTAAAAAACAACAATATGCGCACACAAAGAGTGTTGCTAGATTAGTCGATAGTGAGAATTTGTCTAAAAATATATATATATATATATTTTTTTTTTTTAAAGAAATAACAACACGCACACACAAAAAGTGTTGCAAGATAGTGAGAATTGGTCTAAATTTTTTTTTTACAAAAACATTAAAAAACAACAATACGCGCACACAAAGAGTGTTGCTAGATTAGTCGATAGTGAGAATTTGTCTAAATTTTTTTTAAGAAATAACAACACACACACAAAAAGTGTTGCTAGATTATTCGATAGTGAGAATTTGTCTAAAAATTATATAATTTTTAAAGAAATAACAACACCACACACACAAAAATTGTTGCTAGATAGTGAGAATTGGTCTAAAAATTTTTTTTTACAAAAACATAAAAAAACAATACGCACACAAAGAGTGTTGCTAGATTAGTCGATAGTGAGAATTTGTCAATTTTTATTTTTTTTTAAAGAAATAACAACACGCACACACAAAAAGTGTTGCAAGATAGTGAGAATTGGTCTAAATTTTTTTTTACAAAAACTTAAAAAAACAACAATACGCACATACAAAGAGTGTTACTAGATTAGTCGATCGTGAGAATTTGTCTAAAATTTTTTTTATTTTTTTTTAAGAAACAACAACACGCACACACAAAAAGTGTTGCAAGATAGTGAGAATTGGTCTAAAAAATAATTTTTACAAAAAACATTACAAAACAACAATACGCGCACACAAAGAGTGTTGCTAGATTAGTCGATAGTGAGAATTTGTCTAACATTTTTTTTTTAAGAAATAACAACACGCACACACAAAAAGTGTTGCAAGATAGTGAGAATTGGTCTAATTATTTTTTTTACAAAAACATTAAAAAACAACAATACGCGCACACAAAAAGTGTTGCTAGATTAGTCGATAGTGAGAATTTGTCTAATTTTTTTTATTTTTTTTAAAGAAATAACAACACGCACACACAAAAAGTGTTGCAAGATAGTGAGAATTGGTCTAATTAATTTTTTACAAAAACATTAAAAAACAACAATACGCACACACAAAAAGTGTTGCTAGATTAGTCGATAGTAAGAATGTCTAATTTTTTTTAAACAACAATAACACACACTCAAAAAGTGTTGCTAGATTAGTCGATAGTGAGAATTGATCTAAAAAAAAATGTATAAACATTTTTTTTTTTAAATACTTACACAAAAAGTGATTCTAGATTAGTCGATAGTGAGAATTGGTCTAATTTTTTTTTTATAAAAAACAAAACAACAACAACATGCCCACACAAAAAGTGTTGCTAGACTAGTCGATAGTGAAAAATTGGTCTACATTTGTTTTTTACAAAAAAATTTAAAACAAATACACACCAAATAAAGTGTTGCTAGATTAGTCGATAGTGATAATTTAAAAAAAAAAACCTAAAAACTTACACACACACACAAAAGTGTTTGCTAGATTAGTCGATAGTGAGAATTGGTCTAAAAAAAAGGTTTGACAAAAAAACAAAAAAAACAATACGTTGCACACACAAAGTGTTGCTACATTAGTTCGAATTAGTAAGAATTGGTCTAAAAAATAAATAAAAACTGCTGACGCACACACAAAAAGGGTTGCTAGATTAGTCGATGCTGAGAATTGGTCTAAAAAATAAATAAAAACTACTGCACGCACACACAAGTGTTGCTAGATTAGTCGAAAGTGAGAAGTGGTCTAAAATTTTTTTTTTTTAAACAAAGACATTAACAAAACAACAATAAGCCCACACAAAAAGTGTTGCTATATTAGTCTATAGTAAGAATTTGTCTAAATAAAAAATATATGTATTTTTAAAAAACAACAACACGCACACACAAAAAGTGTTGCTAAATAAGTCGATAGTGAGAATTGGTTTTAAAAAAATTTTTTACAAGAAACAAAAACAACAGCAATACGCGCACACAAAAAGTGTTGCTAGATTAGTCGATAGTGAGAATTTGTCTAAAAAATAAATAAAAACTACTGCACGCACACACAAAAATTGTTGCTAGATAGATTAGTCGATAGTAAGAATGTCTAAAAAAAAAAAATAATAATAATAATAAAAAAAAACAACAAAAAGTGTTGCTTAGATTAGTCAATAGTGAGAATTGGTCTAAACATTTATTTTTATTTGTTTTAACCAACAATACGCGCACAAAAAGTGTTGTGCTATCATTAGTCGATAGTGAGAATTGGTCTAACAATAAAAAAACTTTAAATAAAACAATCAGAAAGGACGAGCACACAAAAAGTGTTGTTAGATTAGTTGATAGAGAGAATTGGTCAAAAAATATTTTTTACAAAAACATTAAAAAAAACAATACGCGAACACAAAAAGTGTTGCTAGATTAGTTGATAGTGAGAATGTCAAAAAATATTTTTTACAAAAAACATTAAAAAACAACAATACGCCCACACAAAAAGTGTTTGCTAGATTAGTCGATAGTAAGAATGTCTAATTTTTTTTTTTTAACAACAATAAAACACACACAAAAAGTGTTGCTATATTAGTCTATAGTAAGAATTTGTCTAAATAAAAAATATATATATTTTTTTTAAAAACAACAACACGCACAACACAAAAGTGTTGCTAAATAAGTTTGATAGTGAGAATTGGTTAAAAACATTTTTTACAAAGAAAACAAGAAAACAGCAATACGCGCACACAAAAAGTGTTGCTAGATTAGTCGATAGTGAGAATTTGTCTAAAAAAATAATTAAAAACTACTGCACGCACACACAAAAATTGTTGCTAGATTAGTCGATAGTAAGAATTTGTCTAAATAATAAAAATAATAAAAATTAAAACAACAACACACACAAAAAGTGTTGCTAGATTAGTCGATAGTAAGAATTTGTCTAAATAATATATATATATTATTTTTAAACAACAACACACACACACAAAAATTGTTGCTAGATTTGTCGATAGTGAGAATTGATCTAAAAAATTTTTTTTACAAAGACATTAAAAAAACTACTGCACGCACACACAAAAAGTGTTGCTAGATTAGTCGATAGTAAGAATTTATCTAAATAATAAAAAAAAAAAATTAAAACAACAACACACACAAAAAGTGTTGCTAGATTAGTCGATAGTAAGAATTTGTCTAAATAATATATATATATTTTTAAAACAACAACACACACACAAAAAGTGTTGCTAGATTTGTCGATAGTGAGAATTGATCTAAAAAAAAACATTTTTTTACAAAGACATTAAAAAAACAACAATACGCCCACACAAAAAGTGTTGATAGATTAGTCGATAGTGAGAATTGGGCTAAACATTTTTTTTTTACAAAAACATTAAAAAACAACAATACGCCCACACAAAAAGTGTTGCTAGATTAGTTGATATTGAGAATTTTTCAAAAAAAATAATAACTACTACACGCACACACAAAAAGTGTTGCTAGATTAGTTGATAGTGAGAATGTCAAAAAAAATATTTTTTACAAAAACATTAAAAAACAACAATACGCCCACACAAAAAGTGTTGCTAGATTAGTCCATAGCAAGAATGTCATTTTTTTTAAACAACAATAACACACACACAAAAAAAGTGTTGCTAGATTAGTCGATATTGAGAATTGATCTAAAAAAAAATTTATAATTTTTTTTTTTTTAAATACGCACACAAAAAGTGATTCTATATTAGTCTATAGTAAGAATTTGTCTAAATAAAAATATATATATTTTTTTTAAAAACAACAACACGCACACACAAAAAGTGTTGCTAAATAAGTTGATAGTGAGAATGGTTAAAAAAACATTTTTTACAAGAAACCAAAAACAACAGCAATACGCGCACACAAAAAGTGTTGTAGATTAGTCGATAGTGAGAATTTGTCTAAAAAATAATTAAAAACTACTGCACGCACACACAAAAATTGTTGCTAGATTAGTCGATAGTAAGAATTTGTCTAAATAATAAAAAAATAAAAAATTAAAACAACAACACACACAAAAAGTGTTGCTAGATTAGTCGATAGTAAGAATTTGTCTAAATAATATATATATATATATTTAAAAAACAACACACACACACACAAAAATTGTTGCTAGATTTGTCGATAGTGAGAATTGATCTAAAAAAAATTTTTTACAAAGACATTAAAAAACTACTGCACGCACACACAAAAAGTGTTGCTAGATTAGTCGATAGTAAGAATTTATCTAAATAATAAAAAAAAAAAATTTAAAACAACAACACACACAAAAAGTGTTGCTAGATTAGTCGATAGTAAGAATTTGTCTAAATAATATATATATATTTTTTAAAACAACAACACACACACAAAAAGTGTTGCTAGATTTGTCGATAGTGAGAATTGATCTAAAAAAAACATTTTTTTACAAAGACATTAAAAAAACAACAATACGCCCACACAAAAAGTGTTGATAGATTAGTCGATAGTGAGAATTGGGCTAAACATTTTTTTTTACAAAAAACATTAAAAAACAACAATACGCCCACACAAAAAGTGTTGCTAGATTAGTTGATATTGAGAATTTTTCAAAAAATAATAACTACTACACGCACACACAAAAAGTGTTGCTAGATTAGTTGATAGTGAGAATTTGTCAAAAAAATATTTTTTACAAAAACATTAAAAAACAACAATACGCCCACACAAAAAGTGTTGCTAGATTAGTCCATAGCAAGAATGTCTATTTTTTTTAAACAACAATACACACACCAAAAAGTGTTGCTAGATTAGTCGATATTGAAATTGATCTAAAAAAAAATTATAAATTTTTTTTTTTTAAATACGCACACAAAAAGTGATTCTAGATTAGTCGATAGTGAGAATTGGTCTAAAAAAAAATTCTAAAAAAACAAAACAAAACAACAACATGCCCACACAAAAAGTGTTGCTAGATTAGTCGATAGTGAAAATTGGTCTACATTAGTTTTTTACAAAATATTAAAAAAAAACAATACACCCTCAAAAAAAGTGTTGCTAGATTAGTTGATATGAGAATTGGTTAAAAAAATGTTTTACAAGAAAACAAAACAACAATACGGCACACAAAAAGTGTTGCTAGATTAGTCGATAGTGAGAATGTCAAAAAAAATATTTTTTACAAAAACATTAAAAAACAACAATACGCCACACAAAAAGTGTTGCTAGATTAGTCGATAGTAAGAATGTCTAATTTTTTTTTTTTAAACAACAATAACACACACAAAAAAGTGTTGCTATATTAGTCTATAATAGAATTTGTCTAAATAAAAAAAATATATATATTTTTAAAAACAACAACACGCACACACAAAGTGTTGCTAAATAAGTCGATAGTGAGAATTGGTTAAAAAACATGTTTTACAAGACAACAAAAAACAGCAATACGCGCACACAAAAAGTGTTGCTAGATTAGTCGATAGTGAGAATTTGTCTAAAAAAATCATTAAAAACTACTGCACGCACACACAAAAATTGTTGCTAGATTAGTCGATAGTAAGAATTTGTCTAAATAATAATAAATAAAAAAATTAAAAACAACAACACACACAAAAAGTGTTGCTAGATTAGTCGATAGTAAGAATTTGTCTAAATAATATATATATATATTTTTTTAAAACAACAACACACACACACAAAAATTGTTGCTAGATTTGTCGATAGTGAGAATTGATCTAAAAAAAATTTTTTACAAAGACATTAAAAAAACTACTGCACGCACACACAAAAAGTGTTGCTAGATTAGTCGATAGTAAGAATTTATCTAAATAATAATAAAAAAATTTAAAACAACAAACACACAAAAAGTGTTGCTAGATTAGTCGATAGTAAGAATTTGTCTAAAATAATATATATTTTTTTTTAAAACAACAAACACACACACAAAAAGTGTTGCTAGATTTGTCGATAGTGAGAATTGATCTAAAAAAAAACATTTTTTTACAAAGACAATAAAAAACAACAATACGCCCACACAAAAAGTGTTGATAGATTAGTCGATAGTGAGAATTGGGCTAAACATTTTTTTTTTACAAAAACATTAAAAAACAACAATACGCCCACACAAAAAGTGTTGCTAGATTAGTCCATAGCAAGAATGTCTCTTTTTTTTTTTAAACAACAATAACACACACACAAAAAGTGTTGCTAGATTAGTCGATATTGAGAATTGATCTAAAAAAAAATTTATAAACATTTTTTTTTTAAATACGCACACAAAAAAGTGATTCTAGATTAGTCGATAGTGAGAATTGGTCTAAAAAAAAATTCTAAAAAACAAAACTAAAACAACAACGCATGCCCACACAAAAAGTGTTGCTAGATTAGTTGATAGTGAGAATTGTCAAAAAAAATTTTTTTTACAAATATTATTAAAAACATTAAAAAACAACAATACGCCCACACAAAAAGTGTTGCTAGATTAGTGATATTGCAAAGAATTGGTCTAAAAAAAAAATTTTTTTTTAAAAAAAAAACAACAATACGCGCACACAAAAAGTGTTGCTAGATTAGTCGATAGTGAGAATTGGTCTAAATTTTTTTTAAAAAATTTATAATTTTTTTTTTTTTAACTACGCACACACAAAGTGAAGTGTTGCTAGATTAGTCGATAGTGAGAATTTGTCAATTTTTTTTTTAAAAAATATTATTTTTTTAAAAACAATACAACACGGCACACACAAAAGTGTTGCTAGATTAGTCGATAGTGAGAATTGGTCTAAAAATTTTTTTTTTTAAAAAACAATAACACACACACAAAAAGTGTTTAGATTACGATGTAGTGAGAAAACAAAAAAAATTATTATAAACATTTTTCTTTTTTAAATACGCGCACACAAAAAGTGTTGCTAGATTAGTCGATAGTGAGAATTTGTCTAAAAAAAATTTAAAAAAAACAAAACAACTAACTGCACGCACACACAAAAAGTGTTGCTAGATTAGTCGATAGTGAAGAATTTGTCTAAATTTGTTTTTTAAAAAAAAATAAAAAAAACAACACGCACACACAAAAAGTGTTGCTAGATTAGTCGATAGTGAGAATTTGAAAAAATTCTATATATATATATATATATTTAAATATATACATTATATATATTTAAAAACAACACGCACACACAAAAATTGTTGCTAGATTAGTCGATAGTGAGAATTGATCTAAAAAAAAAATTTCATTACAAAGACATGTTAAAAAAACAACTGCACGCACACACAAAAAGTGTTGCTAGATTAGTCGATAGTGAGAATTGGTCTAATTATTTTATTTTATTTTAAAAAATAAAAATTAAAAACAACAAACGCACACAAAAAGTGTTGCTATCTAGTCGATAGTCGTGAGAATTGGTCTAAATAATATATAATTTTTTAAAACTTTAAATAAAAACAACAATCAGAAAGACGTGCACACAAAAAGTGTTGCTAGAAAAATTAGTCGATAGTGAGAATTTGTCTAAAAATTTTTTTTTTTACAAAAACATTAAAACAACAATACGCTAACACAAAAAGTGTTGCTAGATTAGTTGATAGTGAGAATGTCAAAAAATATTTTTTTACAAAGACATTAAAAACAACAATACGCCCACACAAAAAGTGTTGCTAGATTAGTCGATAGTAAGAATGTCTATTTTTTTTTTTTAAACAACACTAACACACACACAAAAAGTGTTGCTAGATTATTCGATAGTGAGAGAATTGGTCTAAAAAAAAAATTATATATATTTTTTTTTTAAAACGCACACAAAAAGTGATTCTAGATTAGTCGATAGTGAGAATTGGTCTAAATAGTTTTTTATAAAAAAAAACTAAACAACAACATGCCCACACAAAAAGTGTTGCTAGATTAGTCGATAGTGAAGAATTGGTATACATTGTTTTTTACAAAAATATAAAAAAACAATACACCCTCAAAAAGTGTTGCTAGATTAGTCGATAGTGAGAATTTGTCAATTTTTTTTTAAAAACCTTAAAAAACTACTACAGCACACACAAAAAGTGTTGCTAGATTAGTCGATAGTGAGAATTGGTTAAAAAAAATGTTTTACAAGAAAACAAAAACAACAATACGCCGCACACAAAAAGTGTTGCTAGATTAGTCGATAGTGAGAAATTGGTCAAAAATTAAATATATTTTTACAAAAAAATTTAAAAAACAACAAATAATACGCCCACACAAAAAGTGTTGCTAGATTAGATAGTGAGAATTGTCTAAAAAAAAATATTTATATTTTATTTTTACAACAAATACGCGCACAAAAAAGTGTTGCTAGATTAGTCGATAGTGAGAATTTGTCTAACAAATAAAAAACTTTAAATAAAAAAAAAAAATACGCACACAAAAAGTGTTGCTAGATAGTGAGAATTGGTCTAAAAAAAAATTATTTTTTTTTAAACAACAACAATACGCACACAAAAAGTGTTGCTAGAAGAGTGTTGCTAGTTTTTACAAAAACATACAAAACAACAATACACCACACAAAAAAGTGTGATAGTGAAAAAAAAATAATATATATATTACTACTACAAGCATACACAAAAATTGTTAGTCGATTGTGAGATTTGGTCAAAACATTTTTTTTTATTATGTTAAAAACCAACAACACGCACACAAAAAATGTCTAAAAAAAATGTTTGTCTAAAAAAACAAAAAAACAACAACAATACGTGAATTGGTCTAAAAAATAAATAAAAATACTGCACACACACACAAAAAGGGTCAAGAATTGGTCTAAAAAATAAATAAAAACTACTGCACGCACACACAAAAAAATTAAAATTATTTTTTACAAAAAACATTAAAAAACAACAATACGCCACACAAAAAAGTGTTGCTAGATTAGTCGATAGTAAGAATGTCTAAAAAAAAAAAAATTTTTTTTTAAAAAACAACAACACGCAAACAAAAACTAGATAAGATGATAGTGAGAATTGGTTAAGAAAATATTTTTTACACACACACAATACGCGCCACAAAAAGTGTTGCTAGATTAGTCGATAGTGAGAATTGTCTAAAAATAAATCTAAAAAAAAATTATAAATTGGTCTAATTATTTTTTTTTTTTTAAATACGCACACAAAAAGTGATTCTAGATTAGTCGATAGTGAGAATTGGTCTAAAAAAAAATTTTTAAAAAGAAATAACAACACGCACACACAAAAGTTTGCAAGATATAAAAGAAATTAAAACAAAAATGCCAACATTAAAGTGTTGCTAAACGATAGTGAAAATTGGTAACATTGCAAAAATATAAAAAAACCACAGTGTTGCAAAAAGTGTTGTCAAAAAAAACCTTAAAAAACTTACTAGCACACACAAAAAGTGTTGCTAGATTAGTCGATAGTGTTAAAAAAAATGTTTTACAGAAAACAAAAAACAAAACAATACGCGCACACAAAAAGGTCTACATTGAGAAATGGTCTAAAAAAATATTTTTTTACAAAAATTAAAAAACAACAATTGCCCACAAAAAACAATACACTAAAAAAAATACTATATATTTTTTTTAAAGAAACAAGCAAAAAAAAGTGTTGCTAGATTAGTCGATAGTGATTTGTCTAATTTTTTTGTTTACAAAAAAAAAAAAAAAAACCAAAAAAGTGTTAAAAAAAATTGGTCTAAAAAAAAAACAATACATATATTTTTTTAAACCGCACACACACAAAAAGTGTTGCTAGATTAGTCGTTTTTACAAAAACATTACAAAACAACAATACACCCACAAAAAAGTGAGAATGAGAATGGAAAAAAAAATAATTTATTTATTTACTACTCAAAAAAAAATTTTTTGACAAAAATTTTTTTTTATTATGTTAAAAACCAACAACACGCACAAAAAAACATAAAAAAAACTAAAAAAAAAATGTTTGTCTAAAAAAAACAAAAACAACAACAATACGTGCACACACAAAGTGTTGCTACATTAGTCGATAGTAAGAATTGGTCTAAAAAATAAATAAAAACTACTGCACACACACACAAAAAGGGGTTGCTAGATTAGTCGATGTGAGAATTGGTCTAAAAAATAAATAAAAACTACTGCACGCACACACAAAAAGTGTTGCTAGATTAGTCGAAAGTGAGAAGTGGTCTAAAATTTTTTTTATAAACATAAGACATTAAAAAACAACAATAAGCCCACACAAAAAGTGTTGCTATATTAGTCTATAGTAAGAATTTGTCTAAATAAAAAAAATATATATTTTTTTAAAACAACAACAGCACACACAAAAAGTGTTGCTAAATAAGTCGATAGTGAGAATTGGTTAAAAAAATATTTTTTACAAGAAAACACAAAACAACAGCAATACGCGCACACAAAAAGTGTTGCTAGATTAGTCGATAGTGAGAATTTGTCTAAAAAAAATTAAAAACTACTGACGTGTTGCTAGATTAGTCGATAGTGAGAAGAATACGCGCAAAATTGTTGCTAGATTAGTCAATAGTGAGAATTTGGTCTAAACATTTATTTTTTTAAAAAGAAATAAAACACGCACACACAAAAAGTGTTGCAAGATATGAGAATTGTCTAATTAATTTTTTACAAAAACATTAAAAAACAATACGCGCACAAAAGTGTGTGCTAGATTAGTCGATAGTGAGAATTGGCAGAAAGACGTGCACACAAAAAGTGTTGTTAGATTAGTCGATAGAGAGAATTGGTCTAAAAAAATTTTTTTACAAAAAACATTAAAAAACAACAATACGCGAACACAAAAAGTGTTGTTAGAAGTTGATAGTGAGAATGTCAAAAAAAAATTTTTTACAAAAACATTAAAAAACAACAATACGCGCACACAAAAAGTGTTGCTAGATTAGTCGATAGTAAGAATGTCTAATTTTTTTTTTAAACAACAATAACACACACACAAAAAAAGTGTTGCTAGATTAGTCTATAGTAAGAATTTGTCTAAATAAAAAAATATATATTTTTTAAAAACAACAACACACACACACAAAAAGTGTTGCTAGATTAGTCGATAGTGAGAATTGGTCTAAAAAAATTTTTTACAAAAAAACAAAAACAACAACAATACGCGCACACAAAAAGTGTTGCTAGATTAGTCGATAGTGAGAATTTGTCTAAAAAAATAATTAAAAACTACTGCACGCACACACAAAAAGTGTTGCTAGATTAGTCGATAGTAAGAATTTGGTCTAAATAATAAAAATAATAAAAATTAAAACAACATTAAAAACACACACAAAAAGTGTTGCTAGATTAGTCGATAGTAAGAATTTGTCTAAAAAATATATATATTTTTTAAAAACAACAACACACACACACAAAAAGTGTTGCTAGATTAGTCGATAGTGAGAATTGATCTAAAAATTTTTTTTACAAAGACTAAAAAAAACTACTGCACGCACACACAAAAAGTGTTGCTAGATTAGTCGATAGTGAGAATTTGGTCTAAAAAAAAATAATAAAAAAAAACAATTAAAACAACAACACACACAAAAGTGTTGCTAGATTAGTCGATAGTAAGAATTGGTCTAAATAATATATATTTTTTTTAAAACAACAAACACACACACAAAAAGTGTTGCTAGATTTGTCGATAGTGAGAATTGATCTAAAAAAAACATTTTTTTACAAAGAAATTTGTTTTAAAAACAACAATACGCCCACACAAAAAGTGTTGCTAGATTAGTCGATAGTGAGAATTGGTCTAAACATTTTTTTTTTTACAAAAACATTAAAAAAACAACAATACGCACACACAAAAAGTGTTGCTAGATTAGTTGATATTGAGAATTGGTTAAAAAAAAATTTTTAAAAAACATAACTACTACACACACACAAAAAGTGTTGCTAGATTAGTTGATAGTGAGAATTTGTCAAAAAAAATTTTTTTTTACAAAAACATTAAAAAACAACAATACGCCCACACAAAAAGTGTTGCTAGATTAGTCGATAGCAAGAATGTCTAATTTTTTTTTAAAACAACAATAACACACACACAAAAAGTGTTGCTAGATTAGTCGATAGTGAGAATTGATAAAAAAAAAATATTATAAATTTTTTTTTTTTTTAAAAAACAAATACGCACACAAAAAGTGATTCTAGATTAGTCGATAGTGAGAATTGGTCTAAAAAAAAATTTTTATAAAAAACACAAAACAACAACATGCCCACACAAAAAGTGTTGCTAGATTAGTCGATAGTGAAAATTGGTCTACATTTGTTTTTTACAAAAAATATAAAAAAACAGTACACGCACACACAAAAAGTGTTGCTAGATTAGTCGATAGTGAGAATTTGTCTAAAAAAAATAAATAAATATTTACTACTACACGCACACACAAAAATTGTTGCTAGATTAGTCGATAGTGAGAATTTGGTCAAAAAAAAAAATAAAAAAAAAAACAACAACACACACAAAAAGTGTTGCTAGATTAGTCGATAGTGAGAATTGGTCTAAATATATTATATTTTTTTTAAACAACAATACGCACACACAAAAAGTGTTGTGCTATCATTAGTCGATAGTGAGAATTGGTCTACAAAAAAAAAAACTTTTAAATAAAAAAAAAACTACTGCACGCACACACAAAAAGTGTTGCTAGATTAGTTCGATAGAGAGAATTGGTCTAAAAATTTTTTTTTAAAAAAATAAAACAACAATACGCTAACAAAAAAGTGTTGCTAGATTAGTGATAGTGAGAATGTCAAAAAAAATTTTTTTTTTACAAAACATTAAAAACAACAATACGCCCACACAAAAAGTGTTGCTAGATTAGTCGATAGTAAGAATGTCTATTTTTTTTTTAAAACAACAATAACACACACACAAAAAGTGTTGCTAGATTAGTCGATAGTGAGAATTGACGCACACAAAAAAGATTAGTCATAAATTTTTTACAAAAAACAAAAAACAACAACATGCCCACACAAAAAGTGTTGCTAGATTAGTCGATAGTGAATTTGATGAGAATTAAAAAAACTACACGCACACAAAAAAAGTGTTGCTAGATTAGTCGATAGTGAGAATTGGTTACACACAAAAAGTGTTGCTAGATTAGTCGATAGTGAGAATTGGTCTAAAAAAACAACAAACGTGCACACACAAAGTGTTGCTACATTAGTCAAGAATTGGTCTAAAAAATAAATAAAAACTACTACACACACACAAAAGGTGTTGCTAGATTAGTCGATGCTGAGAATTGGTCTAAAAAATAAATAAAAACTACTGCACGCACACACAAAAAGTGTTGCTAGATTAGTCGAAGTGAGAATGGTCTAAAATTTTTTTTTTAAACAAAGACATTAAAAAACAACAATACGCCACACAAAAAGTGTTGCTATATTAGTCTATAGTAAGAATTTGTCTAAATAAAAAAAAATGTATTTTTTTTAAAAACAACAACACGCACACACAAAAAGTGTTGCTAGATAAGATGATAGTGAGAATTGGTTAAGAAAATATTTTTTACAAGAAAACTAAAACAACAGCAATACGCGCACACAAAAAGTGTTGCTAGATTAGACGATAGTGAGAATTTGTCTAAAAAATAAATAAAAAACTACTGGACGCACACACAAAAAGTGTTGCAAGATAGTGAGAATTGGTCTAAATTTTTTTTTTTTACAAAAACATAAAAAAAAAACAATACGCGCACACAAAGAGTGTTGCTAGATTAGTCGATAGTGAGAATTTGTCTAAAAAAATTTTTTTAAAGAAATAACAACACGCACACACAAAAAGTGTTGCAAGATAGTGAGAATTGGTCTAAAAATTTTTTTACAAAAACATTAAAAAACAACAATACGCGCACACAAAGAGTGTTGCTAGATTAGTCGATAGTGAGAATTTGTCTAAAAATGATTTTTTTAAAAAATAACAACACGCACACACAAAAAGTGTTGCAAGATAGTGAGAATTGGTCTAATTAATTTTTTACAAAAACATTAAAAAACAACAATACGCACACACAAAAAGTGTTGCTAGATTAGTCGATAGTAAGAATGTCTAATTTTTTTTTTTAAACAACAATAACACACACTCAAAAAAAGTGTTGCTAGATTAGTCGATAGTGATAATTTAAAAAAAAAAAAAACCTAAAAAAACTACTACACACACACACAAAAAGTGTTGCTAGATTAGTCGATAGTGAGAATTGGTCTAAAAAAAATGTTTGACTAAAAAAACAAAAAAAACAATACGTGCACACACAAAGTGTTGCTACATTAGTCGATAGTAAGAATTGGTCTAAAAAATAAATAAAAACTACTGCACGCACACACAAAAAGGGTTGCTAGATTAGTCGATGCTGAGAATTGGTCTAAAAAATAAATAAAAACTACTGCACGCACACACAAAGTGTTGCTAGATTAGTCGAAAGTGAGAAGTGGTCTAAAAAAATTTTTTTTTAAACAAAGACATTAAAAAACAACAATAAGCCCACACAAAAAGTGTTGCTATATTAGTCTATAGTAAGAATTTGTCTAAATAAAAAAAATATATATTTTTAAAAAACAACAACACGCACACACAAAAAGTGTTGCTAAATAAGTCGATAGTGAGAATTGGTTAAAAAAATTTTTTACAAGAAAACAAAAACAACAGCAATACGCGCACACAAAAAGTGTTGCTAGATTAGTCGATAGTGAGAATTTGTCTAAAAAATAAATTAAAAACTACTGCACGCACACACAAAAATTGTTGCTAGATTAGTCGATAGTAAGAATTTGTCTAAAAAAAAAAAAAAAACACAACAAAAAGTGTTGCTAGATTAGTCAATAGTGAGAATTGGTCTAAACATTTATTTTTATTTGTTTTAAAACAACAATACGCGCACAAAAAGTGTTGTGCTATCATTAGTCGATAGTGAGAATTGGTCTACAAATAAAAAAAACTTTAAATAAAAACAATCAGAAAGACGTGCACACAAAAAGTGTTGTTAGATTAGTTGATAGAGAGAATTGGTCTAAAAAAATATTTTTTACAAAAACATTAAAAAACAACAATACGCGAACACAAAAAGTGTTGCTAGATTAGTTGATAGTGAGAATGTCAAAAAAAATATTTTTTACAAAAACATTAAAAAACAACAATACGCCCACACAAAAAGTGTTGCTAGATTAGTCGATAGTAAGAATGTCTAATTTTTTTTTTAAACAACAATAACACACACACAAAAAGTGTTGCTATATTAGTCTATAGTAAGAATTTGTCTAAATAAAAAATTTATATTTTTTAAAAACAACAACACGCACACACAAAAAGTGTTGCTAAATAAGTCGATAGTGAGAATTGGTTAAAAAAACATTTTTTACAAGAAAACAAAAACAACAACAATACGCGCACACAAAAAGTGTTGCTAGATTAGTCGATAGTGAGAATTTGTCTAAAAAAAAATTTAAAAAACTACTGCACGCACACACAAAAAGTGTTGCTAGATTAGTCGATAGTAAGAATTTGTCTAAATAATAAAAATAAAAAAAATTAAAACAACAACACACACAAAAAGTGTTGCTAGATTAGTCGATAGTAAGAATTTGTCTAAAAAAATATATATTTTTTTTAAAACAACAACACACACACAAAAAGTGTTGCTAGATTAGTCGATAGTGAGAATTGGATCTAAAAAAACATTTTTTTACAAAGACATTAAAAAAAAAACAATACGCCCACACAAAAAGTGTTGATAGATTAGTCGATAGTGAGAATTGGGCTAAACATTTTTTTTTTACAAAAACATTAAAAAACAACAATACGCCCACACAAAAAGTGTTGCTAGATTAGTTGATATTGAGAATTTTTTTTTTTCAAAAAATAATAACTACTACACGCACACACAAAAAGTGTTGCTAGATTAGTTGATAGTGAGAATTTGTCAAAAAAAATATTTTTTACAAAAACATTAAAAAACAACAATACGCCCACACAAAAAGTGTTGCTAGATTAGTCCATAGCAAGAATGTCTATTTTTTTTTAAACAACAATAACACACACACAAAAAGTGTTGCTAGATTAGTCGATATTGAGAATTGATCTAAAAAAAAATTTATAAACATTTTTTTTTTAAATACGCACACAAAAAGTGATTCTAGATTAGTCGATAGTGAGAATTGGTCTAAAAAAAAAAATCTAAAAAAACAAAACAACAACAACAACATGCCCACACAAAAAGTGTTGCTAGATTAGTCGATAGTGAAAATTGGTCTACATTAGTTTTTTACAAAAATATTAAAAAAACAATACACCCTCAAAAAAAGTGTTGCTAGATTAGTTGATATTGAGAATTGGTTAAAAAAAAAATGTTTTACAAGAAAACAAAAACAACAATACGCGCACACAAAAAGTGTTGCTAGATTAGTCGATAGTGAGAATGTCAAAAAAAATATTTTTTACAAAAACATTAAAAAACAACAATACGCCCACACAAAAAGTGTTGCTAGATTAGTCGATAGTAAGAATGTCTAATTTTTTTTTTTAAACAACAATAACACACACACAAAAAGTGTTGCTATATTAGTCTATAGTAAGAATTTGTCTAAATAAAAAAATATATATTTTTTAAAAACAACAACACGCACACACAAAAAGTGTTGCTAAATAAGTCGATAGTGAGAATTGGTTAAAAAACATTTTTTACAAGAAAACAAAAACAACAGCAATACGCGCACACAAAAAGTGTTGCTAGATTAGTCGATAGTGAGAATTTGTCTAAAAAAATAATTAAAAACTACTGCACGCACACACAAAAATTGTTGCTAGATTAGTCGATAGTAAGAATTTGTCTAAATAATAAAAATAAAAAAAATTAAAACAACAACACACACAAAAAGTGTTGCTAGATTAGTCGATAGTAAGAATTTGTCTAAATAATATATATATATATTTTTTAAAACAACAACACACACACACAAAAATTGTTGCTAGATTTGTCGATAGTGAGAATTGATCTAAAAAAATTGTTTTACAAAGACATTAAAAAAACTACTGCACGCACACACAAAAAGTGTTGCTAGATTAGTCGATAGTAAGAATTTATCTAAATAATAAAAAAAAAAATTAAAACAACAAACACACAAAAAGTGTTGCTAGATTAGTCGATAGTAAGAATTTGTCTAAATAATATATATATTTTTTTTAAAACAACAAACACACACACAAAAAGTGTTGCTAGATTTGTCGATAGTGAGAATTGATCTAAAAAAAAACATTTTTTTACAAAGACATTAAAAAAAAAACAATACGCCCACACAAAAAGTGTTGATAGATTAGTCGATAGTGAGAATTGGGCTAAACATTTTTTTTTACAAAAACATTAAAAAACAACAATACGCCCACACAAAACGTGTTGCTAGATTAGTCCATAGCAAGAATGTCTATTTTTTTTAAACAACAATAACACACACACAAAAAGTGTTGCTAGATTAGTCGATATTGAGAATTGATCTAAAAAAAATTATAAACATTTTTTTTTTAAATACGCACACAAAAAGTGATTCTAGATTAGTCGATAGTGAGAATTGGTCTGAAAAAAAAATTCTAAAAAAACAAAACAACAACAACAACATGCCCACACAAAAAGTGTTGCTAGATTAGTCGATAGTGAAAATTGGTCTACATTAGTTTTTTACAAAAATATAAAAAAAAAACAATACACCCTCAAAAAAAGTGTTGCTAGATTAGTTGATATTGAGAATTGGTTAAAAAAAAATGTTTTACAAGAAAACAAAAACAACAATACGCGCACACAAAGAGTGTTGCTAGATTCGTCGATAGTGAGAATTGGTCTAAACATTTTTTTTTTACAAAAACATTAAAAAACAACAATACGCGCACACAAAGAGTGTTGCTAGATTAGTTGATAGTGAGAATTTGTCAAATTTTTTTTTACAAAAACATTAAAAAACAACAATACGCCCACACAAAAAGTGTTGCTAGATTAGTCGATAGCAAGAATGTCTAATTTTTTTTTAAAACAACAATAACACACACACAAAAAGTGTTGCTAGATTAGTCGATAGTGAGAATTGATAAAAAAAATAATATTATAAACATTTTTCTTTTTTAAATACGCACACAAAAAGTGATTCTAGATTAGTCGATAGTGAGAATTGGTCTAAAAAAAAATTCTAAAAAAACAAAAACAACAATAACAACATGCCCACACAAAAAGTGTTGCTAGATTAGTCGATAGTGAAAATTGGTCTACATTAGTTTTTTACAAAAATATTAAAAAAACAATACACCCTCAAAAAAAGTGTTGCTAGATTAGTTGATATTGAGAATTGGTTAAAAAAAAATGTTTTACAAGAAAACAAAAACAACAATACGCGCACACAAAAAGTGTTGCTAGATTAGTCGATAGTGAGAATGTCAAAAAAAATATTTTTTACAAAAACATTAAAAAACAACAATACGCCCACACAAAAAGTGTTGCTAGATTAGTCGATAGTAAGAATGTCTAATTTTTTTTTTTAAACAACAATAACACACACACAAAAAGTGTTGCTATATTAGTCTATAGTAAGAATTTGTCTAAATAAAAAAATATATATTTTTTAAAAACAACAACACGCACACACAAAAAGTGTTGCTAAATAAGTCGATAGTGAGAATTGGTTAAAAAACATTTTTTACAAGAAAACAAAAACAACAGCAATACGCGCACACAAAAAGTGTTGCTAGATTAGTCGATAGTGAGAATTTGTCTAAAAAAATAATTAAAAACTACTGCACGCACACACAAAAATTGTTGCTAGATTAGTCGATAGTAAGAATTTGTCTAAATAATAAAAAAAAAAAAATTAAAACAACAACACACACAAAAAGTGTTGCTAGATTAGTCGATAGTAAGAATTTGTCTAAATAATATATATATATATTTTTTAAAACAACAACACACACACACAAAAATTGTTGCTAGATTTGTCGATAGTGAGAATTGATCTAAAAAAATTGTTTTACAAAGACATTAAAAAAACTACTGCACGCACACACAAAAAGTGTTGCTAGATTAGTCGATAGTAAGAATTTATCTAAATAATAAAAAAAAAAAATTAAAACAACAACACACAAAAAGTGTTGCTAGATTAGTCGATAGTAAGAATTTGTCTAAATAATATATATATTTTTTTTAAAACAACAACACACACACAAAAAGTGTTGCTAGATTTGTCGATAGTGAGAATTGATCTAAAAAAAACATTTTTTTACAAAGACATTAAAAAAAAAACAATACGCCCACACAAAAAGTGTTGATAGATTAGTCGATAGTGAGAATTGGGCTAAACATTTTTTTTTTACAAAAACATTAAAAAACAACAATACGCCCACACAAAACGTGTTGCTAGATTAGTCCATAGCAAGAATGTCTATTTTTTTTAAACAACAATAACACACACACAAAAAGTGTTGCTAGATTAGTCGATATTGAGAATTGATCTAAAAAAAAATTATAAACATTTTTTTTTTAAATACGCACACAAAAAGTGATTCTAGATTAGTCGATAGTGAGAATTGGTCTGAAAAAAAAATTCTAAAAAAACAAAACAACAACAACAACATGCCCACACAAAAAGTGTTGCTAGATTAGTCGATAGTGAAAATTGGTCTACATTAGTTTTTTACAAAAATATAAAAAAAAACAATACACCCTCAAAAAAAGTGTTGCTAGATTAGTTGATATTGAGAATTGGTTAAAAAAAAATGTTTTACAAGAAAACAAAAACAACAATACGCGCACACAAAAAGTGTTGCTAGATTAGTCGATAGTGAGAATTGGGCTAAACATTTTTTTTTTACAAAAACATTAAAAAACAACAATACGCACACACAAAAAGTGTTGCTAGATTAGTTGATAGTGAGAATTTGTCCAAATTTTTTTTTACAAAAACATTAAAAAACAACAATACGCCTACACAAAAAGTGTTGCTAGATTAGTCGATAGCAAGAATGTCTAATTTTTTTTTAAAACAACAATAACACACACACAAAAAGTGTTGCTAGATTAGTCGATAGTGAGAATTGATAAAAAAAAATAATATTATAAACATTTTTCTTTTTTAAATACGCACACAAAAAGTGATTCTAGATTAGTCGATAGTGAGAATTGGTCTAAAAAAAAATTCTAAAAAAACAAAACAACAATAACAACATGCCCACACAAAAAGTGTTGCTAGATTAGTCGATAGTGAAAATTGGTCTACATTTGTTTTTTACAAAAATATAAAAAAACAGTACACGCACACACAAAAAGTGTTGCTAGATTAGTCAATAGTGAGACTGTGAAAAAAATATATATATATATATATTTACTACTACACGCATACACAAAAATTGTTACTAGATTAGTCGATTGTGAGATTTGGTCAAAAAATAAAATTTCATTATGTTAAAAAAAACTATACGCCCACACAAAAAGTGTTGCTAGATTAGTCAATAGTGAGAATTGGTCTAAACATTTTTTTTTTTTTTTTAAAACAACAATACGCGCACAAAAAGTGTTGTGCTATCATTAGTCGATAGTGAGAATTGGTCTACAAATAAAAAAAACTTTAAATAAAAAAAAATCAGAAAGACGTGCACACAAAAATTGTTGCTAGATTAGTTGATAGAGAGAATTGGTCTAAAAAATTTTTTTTTACAAAAACATTAAAACACAACAATACGCTAACACAAAAAGTGTTGCTAGATTAGTTGATAGTGAGAATGTCAAAAAAAAATATTTTTTACAAATACATTAAAAACAACAATACGCCCACACAAAAAGTGTTGCTAGATTAGTCGATAGTAAGAATGTCTATTTTTTTTTTAAACAACAATAACACACACACAAAAAGTGTTGCTAGATTAGTCGATAGTGAGAATTGGTCTAAAAAAAAAATTATATATATATTTTTTTTAAATACGCACACAAAAAGTGATTCTAGATTAGTCGATAGTGAGAATTGGTCTAAATAGTTTTTTATAAAAAAACAAAACAACAACATGCCCACACAAAAAGTGTTGCTAGATTAGTCGATAGTGAAAATTGGTATACATTTGTTTTTTACAAAAATATTAAAAAACAATACACCCTCAAAAAAGTGTTGCTAGATTAGTCGATAGTGAGAATTTGTCAAAAAAAACCTTAAAAAACTACTACACGCACACACAAAAAGTGTTGCTAGATTAGTCGATAGTGAGAATTGGTTAAAAAAAATGTTTTACAAGAAAACAAAAACAACAATACGCGCACAGAAAAAGTGTTTCTAGATTAGTCGATAGTGAGAAATGGTCTAAAAAATATATTTTTACAAAAAAATTAAAAAACAACAATATGCCCACACAAAAAGTTTTGCTGCTAGATTAGTCGATAGTGAGAATTTGTCTAAAAAATATATATATATTTTTTTTAAAGAAACAAGCACACACAAAAAGTGTTGCTAGATTAGTCGATAGTGAGAATTTGTCTAAATTTTTTTGTTTACAAAAAAAAAAAAAAAATACGCGCACAAAAAAGTGTTGCTAGATTAGTCGATAGTGAGAATTGGTCTAAAAAAAAAATATATATATTTTATTTTTAAACCGCAACACTCACACACAAAAAGTGTTGCTAGATTAGTCGATAGTAAGAATTGATCTAAAAAAATTTTTTTACAAAAACATTACAAAACAACAATACACCCACAAAAAAGTGTTGCTAGATTAGTCAATGGTGAGAATGTGAAAAAAAAATATATATATATATTTACTACTACACGCATACACAAAAATTGTTACTAGATTAGTCGATTGTGAGATTTGGTCAAAACATTTTTTTTTTTAATTATGTTAAAAACCAACAACACGCACACACAAAAAGTGTTGCTAGATTAGTCGATAGTGAGAATTGGTCTAAAAAAAAATGTTTGTCTAAAAAAACAAAAAAAACAACAACAATACGTGCACACACAAAGTGTTGCTACATTAGTCGATAGTAAGAATTGGTCTAAAAAATAAATAAAAACTACTGCACGCACACACAAAAAGGGTTGCTAGATTAGTCGATGCTGAGAATTGGTCTAAAAAATAAATAAAAACTACTGCACGCACACACAAAAAGTGTTGCTAGATTAGTCGAAAGTGAGAAGTGGTCTAAAAAATTTTTTTTTTAAACAAAGACATTAAAAAACAACAATACGCCCACACAAAAAGTGTTGCTATATTAGTCTATAGTAAGAATTTGTCTAAATAAAAAAAATGTATTTTTTTTAAAAACAACAACACGCACACACAAAAAGTGTTGCTAGATAAGTCGATAGTGAGAATTGGTTAAGAAAATATTTTTTACAAGAAAACTAAAACAACAGCAATACGCGCACACAAAAAGTGTTGCTAGATTAGACGATAGTGAGAATTTGTCTAAAAAATAAATAAAAAACTACTGGACGCACACACGCAAAGTGTTGCTAGATTAGTCGATAGTAAGAATTTGTCTAAATAATAATAAAAAAATTATTAAAACAACAACACACACACAAAAAGTGTTGCTAGATTAGTCGATAGTAAGAATTTGTCTAACAAAAAATATTTAAAACTACTGCACGCACACACAAAAAGTGTTGCTAGATTGTTCGACAGTAAGAATTTGTCTAAAAAAAAAAAAAAAAAAAAAAAACAACACACAAAAAGTGTTGCTAGATTAGTCGATAGTAAGAATTTGTCTAAATAATATATATATATTATTTTAAAACAACAACACACACACAAAAAGTGTTGCTAGATTTGTCGATAGTGAGAATTGATCTAAACAAAAAAAAATGTACAAAGACATTAACAAAAACAACAATACGCCCACACAAAAAGTGTTGATAGATTAGTCGATAGTGAGAATTTGTCAAAAAAATAATAACTACTACACGCACACACAAAAAGTGTTGCTAGATTAGTCGATTGTGAGATTTGGTCAAAAAATGTTTTTTTTTAATTATGTTAAAAAACAACAACACGCACACACAAAAAGTGTTGTTAGATTAGTCGATAGTGAGAATTGGTCAAAAAAAAAATTCTACTACACGCACACAAAAAGTGTTGCTAGATTAGTCGATAGTGAGAATTGGTCTAAAAAAAAATCCACAAAAACAAAAAACAACAACAACACGCACACACAAAAAGTGTTGCTAGATTAGTCGATAGTGAGAATTGATCTAAAAATATATTTTTTACAAAATTGTTAAACAACAACAACACGCACACACAAAAAGTGTTGCTAGATTAGTTGATAGTGAGAATTGGTCTAAAAAATGTATTTACAAAAATATAAAAAACAACAATATGCCCACACAAAAAGTGTTGCTGCTAGATTAGTCGATAGTGAGAATTTGTCTAAAAAATTTTTTTACAAAAAAATCAATAAATAAAAAATATGCGCACAAAAAAGTGTTGCTAGATTAGTCGATAGTAAGAATTGATCTAAAATTTTTTTTTTACAAAAACATTACAAAACAACAATACACCCACAAAATAGTGTTGCTAGATTAGTCGATAGTGAGAATGTGAAATAAATTACATATATATATTTACTACTACACGCACACTCAAAAATTGTTACTAGATTAGTCGATTGTGAGATTTGGTCAAAAAATGTTTTTTTAAATTATGTTAAAAAACAACAACACGCACACACAAAAAGTGTTGCTAGATTAGTCGATAGTGAGAAGTTAAAAAAAAATAAATAATATATATATATACTACTACACGTACACACAAAAAGTGTTGCTAGATTAGTCGATAGTGAGATTTGGTCAAAACAATTTTTTTTAGAAAAATATAACAAACAACTGCACGCACACACAAAAAGTGTTGCTAGATTAGTCGATAGTGGGAATTGTTATTTTTTTTTAAAAAAACTACTACACGCACACACAAAAAGTGTTGCTAGATTAGTCGATAGTGAGAATTGTTCAAAAAATGTAAAAACTACTACACGCACACACAAAAAGTGTTGCTAGATTAGTCGATAGTGAGAATTGGTCTAATTTTTTTTTTTACAAAAACATTAAAAAAACAACAACACGCACACACAAAATGTTTTGCTAGATTAGTCGATAGTGAGAATTGATCTAAATTTTTTTTTTTACAAAAACATTAAAAAAAAAACAATATGCCAACACAAAAAGTGTTGCTAGATTAGTCGATAGTGAGAATTGATCAAAAAATTTTTTTACAAAAACATTAAGAAACAACAATACGCTCACACAAAAAGTGTTGCTAGATTAGTTGATAGTGAGATTGTCAAATTTTTTTTTTTACAAAATTGTTAAACAACAACACACACACACACACACACACACACACACACACACACACACACACACACACACACACACACACACACACACACACACACACACACACACACACACAAAAAGTGTTGCTAGATTAGTCTATCGTGAGAATTGGTCTAAATTTGTTTTTTACAAAAACATTAAAAAACAATACACCCACACAAAAAGTGTTGCTAGATTAGTTGATAGTGAGAATTTGTCAACAAAAAAAAACTACTACACGCACACACAAAAAGTGTTGCTAGATTAGTCGAAAGTGAGAATTGGTCTAAAATATTTTTTTTTTTACAAAAACAATAAAAAACAACAATACGCCCACACAAAAAGTGTTGCTAGATTAGTCGATAGTAAGAATTTGTCTAAATAAAAAAGTTTTTTTTTTTAAACAACAACACGCACACACAAAACGTGTTGCTAGATTAGTCGATAGTGAGAATTGGTTAAAACAATTTTTTTACAAGAAAACAAAAACAACAACAATACGCTAACACAAAAAGTGTTGCTAGATTAGCCGATAGTGAGAATTTGTCTAAATTTTTTTTACAAAACTACTGCACGCACACACAAAAAGTGTTGCTAGATTAGTCGATAGTAAGAATTTGTCTAAATAATATTATTTATTTTTTTTAAACAACAACACACACACACACAAAAAGTGTTGCTAGATTAGTCGATAGTGAGAATTGATCTAAAAATTTTTTTTTTTACAAAACATAAACAAAAACAATACGCCCACACAAAAAGTGTTGCTAGATTAGTCAATAGTGAGAATTGGTCTAAACATTTTATTTTTATTTATTTTTTAAACAACAATACGCACACAAAAAGTGTTGTTAGATTAGTCGATAGTGAGAATTGGTCTAATTTTTTTTTTTTTTTTTTGCTAGATTAGTCGATAGTGAGATTTGGTCAAAACATTTTTTTTGTAAATTATGTTAAAAAACAACAACACGCACACACAAAAAATGTTGCTAGATTAGTGATAGTGAGAATTGTTCAAAAAATTATAATAATTCTACTACACACGCACACAAATTTTTTTGCTAGATTAGTCGATAGTGAGAATTGGTCTAAAATTTTTTTTTTACAAAAACATAAAAAAAAAACAAGCACACACAAAAAGTTTTGCTAGATTAGTCGATAGTGAGAATTGATCTAAATAATTCTCATTTACAAAAACATTAAAAAAAAAATATGCCCACACAAAAAGTGTTGCTAGATTAGTCGATAGTGAGATTTGGCCAAAAATTTTTTTTTACAAAAACATTAAAAAACAACAATACGCAAACACAAAAAGTTTTGCTAGATTAGTCGATAGTGAGAATTGATCTAAATAATTATCTTTTACAAAAACATTAAAAAACAACAATACGCCCACACAAAAAGTGTTGCTAGATTAGTCGATAGTGAGATTTGGTCAAACATTTTTTTTTACAAAAACATTAAAAAACAACAATACGCACACACAAAAAGTGTTGCTAGATTAGTCGATAGTGAGAACTGGTCTAAAAAAAAAAATTACAAGAAAAAACAACAACAATACGCTCACACAAAAAGTGTTGCTAGATTAGCCGATAGTGAGAATTTGTATAAAAAAAAACACGCACATACAAAAAGTGTTGCTAGATTAGTCGATAGTGAGAATTGATCTAAAAAAATATTTTTACAAAAACATTAAAAAAACAACAATATGCCCACACAAAAAGTTTTGCTGCTAGATTAGTCGATAGTGAGAATTTGTCTAAAAAAAATAGATATTTTTTTAAAAGAAACAAGCACACACAAAAAGTGTTGCTAGATTAGTCGATAGTGAAAAACATTTTGATCATTTTTTTTACAAAAAAACTACAGTACGCGCACACAAAAATGTTGCTAGATTAGTCGATAGTGAGAATTGGTAAAAAAAAAAAAACAACAACATGCACACACAAAAAGAGTTGCTAGATTAGTCGATAGTGAGAATTGGTCTAAAAAAATGTATTTACAAAAATAATAAAAAACAACAATACGCCCACACAAAAAATGTTGCTGCTAGATTAGTCGATAGTGAGAATGTCTAAAACATTTTTTTTTACAAAAAATAATACGCGCACAAAAAAGTGTTGCTAGATTAGTCGATAGTGAGAATGTGAAAAAAATGTAATATATATATATACTACTACACGCACACACAAAAATTGTTGCTAGATTAGTCGATTGTGAGATTGGGTCAAACATTTTTTTTTTTAATTATGTTAAAAAACAACAACACGCACACACAAAAAGTGTTGCTACATTAGTCGATAGTAAGAATTGGTCTAAAAAAAAATTGACAAAAAAATAAAAAAACAACAATACGTGCACACACAAAGTGTTGCTACATTAGTCGATAGTAAGAATTGGTCTAAAAAATAAATAAAAACTACTGCACGCACACACAAAAAGGGTTGCTAGATTAGTCGATGCTGAGAATTGGTCTAAAAAATAAATAAAAACTACTGCACGCACACACACAAAGTGTTGCTAGATTAGTCGAAAGTGAGAAGTGGTCTAAAATTTTTTTTTTTTAAACAAAGACATTAAAAAACAACAACACGCACACACAAAAAAGTGTTGCTAGATTAGTCGATAGTAAGAATTTGTCTAAATAATATATATATATATTTTTAAAACAACAACACACTCACAAAAAAAGTGTTGCTAGATTAGTCGATAGTAAGAATTGGTCTAAAAAAAATGTATATAAAAAAACTAAAACAACATGCACACACAAAAAGTGTTGCTAGATTAGTCGATAGTGAGAATTGGTCTAAACATTTTTTTTTTACAAAAACATTAAAAAACAACAATACGCCCACACAAAAAGTGTTGCTAGATTAGTCGATAGTGAGAATTGGTCTAAAAAAAGTTTTACTAAAAAATTAAAAACAACAATACGCGCACACACAAAGTGTTGCTACATTAGTCGATAGTAAGAATTTCTCTAAAAAAAAATATATATATATATTTTAAAACAACAATACACCCACACAAATAGTGTTTTTAGATTAGTTGATAGTGAGAATTTGTCAAAAAAATATTAATAACTACTACACGCACACACAAAAAGTGTTGCTAGATTAGTCGATTGTGAGATTTCGTCAAAAAATGTTTTTTTTTATTATGTTAAAAAACAACAACACGCACACACAAAAAAGTGTTGCTAGATTAGTCGATAGTGAGAATTGGTCTAAAAAAAATGTTTGACAAAAAAATAAAAAAACAACAATACGTGCACACACAAAGTGTTGCTACATTAGTCGATAGTAAGAATTGGTCTAAAAAATAAATAAAAACTACTGCACGCACACACAAAAATTGTTGCTAGATTAGTCGATGCTGAGAATTGGTCTAAAAAATTAATAAAAACTACTGCACGCACACACAAAAAGTGTTGCTAGATTAGTCGAAAGTGAGAAGTGGTCTAAAAATGTTTTTTTTTAAACAAAGACATTAAAAAACAACAATACGCCCACACAAAAAGTGTTATTAGATTAGTCTATAGTAAGAATTTTTTTTTTTACAAAACAACAACACGCACACACAAAAAGTGTTGCTAGATTAGTCGATAGTGAGAACTGGTTTAAAACATTTTTTTTACAAGAAAACAAAAACAACAACAATACGTGCACACAAAAAGTGTTGCTAGATTAGTCGATAGTAAGAATTTGTCTAAATAATAAAAAAAA
This sequence comes from Ptychobarbus kaznakovi, assembly GCA_027422405.1. NCBI lineage: Eukaryota > Metazoa > Chordata > Actinopteri > Cypriniformes > Cyprinidae > Ptychobarbus > Ptychobarbus kaznakovi. The sequence continues at coordinate 150,383 of JAPDDN010000645.1, read as the reverse complement.
AACATTTTTAAAACAACAACACACACACAAAAAGTGTTGCTAGATTAGTCGATAGTGAGAATTGGTCTATTTTTTTTTTTTACAAAAACATTAAAAAAAACAACAACACGCACACACAAAAAGTGTTGCTAGATTAGTCGATAGTGAGAATTGATCTAAAACAATTTTTTTTTTACAAAATTGTTAAACAACAACAACACGCACACACAAAAAGTGTTGCTAGATTAGTCGATAGTGAGAATTGGTCTAAACATTTTTTTTTACAAAAACATTAAAAAACAACAATACGCCCACACAAAAAGTGTTGCTAGATTAGTCGATAGTGAGAATTGATCTAAAAATATATTTAATTCTACTACACGCACACACAAAAAGTCTTGCTAGATTAGTCGATAGTGAGAATTGGTCTCTAAAATTTTTTTTTTACAAAAACATTAAAAAAAAACTACTACACGCACACACAAAAAGTGTTGCTAGATTAGTCGATTGTGAGATTTGGTCAAATTTTTTTTTTTTAAATTATGTTAAAAAACAACAACACGCACACACAAAAAGTGTTGTTAGATTAGTCGATAGTGAGAATTGGTCAAAAAAAATAATAATTCTACTACACGCACACACAAAAAGTCTTGCTAGATTAGTCGATAGTGAGAATTGGTCTCTAATTTTTTTTTTTACAAAAACATAAAAAAAAAACAACACGCACACACAAAAAAAAAAGTGAGAATTGATCTAAAAAATATATTTTTTTACAAAATTGTTAAACAACAACAACACGCACACACAAAAAGTGTTGCTAGATTAGTCGATAGTGAGAATTGGTCTAAACATTTTTTTTGTTTTACAAAAACATTAAAAAACAACAATACGCCCACACAAAAAGTGTTGCTAGATAAGTCGATAGTGAGAATTGGTCTAAACATTTTTTTTGTTTTACAAAAACATTAAAAAACAACAATACGCCCACACAAAAAGTGTTGCTAGATTAGTCAAATGGGAGAATTTGTCAAAAAAAAAAAAATAATATATATAAAACTACACGCACACACAAAAAGTGTTGCTAGATTAGTCGATAGAGAATTTCTCAAAAAAAAAAAGAATTTTTATTTTAAAACAACAACACACACACACGAAAAGTGTTGCTAGATTAGTCTATAGTGAGAATTGGTAAAAAAATTTTTTTACAAAAACATAAAAAAACAACAATACAGACACACAAATAGTGTTGCTAGATTAGTTGATAGTGAGAATGTCAAAAAAATAAAAACTACTACACGCACACACAAAAAGTTTTGCTAGATTAGTCGATAGTGAGATTTGGTCAAAAAATGTTTTACTAAAAAATAAAAAAACAACAACACGCACACACAAAAAGTGTTGCTAGATTAGTCGATAGTGAGAATGTGAAATAAATTACATATATATATTTACTACTACACGCACACTCAAAAATTGTTACTAGATTAGTCGATTGTGAGATTTGGTCAAAAAATGTTTTTTTAAATTATGTTAAAAAACAACAACACGCACACACAAAAAGTGTTGCTAGATTAGTCGATAGTGAGAAGTTAAAAAAAAATTTATATATATATATATATACTACTACACGTACACACAAAAAGTGTTGCTAGATTAGTCGATAGTGAGATTTGGTCAAAAATTTTTTTTTTAGAAAAATATAACAAACAACAGCACGCACACACAAAAAGTGTTGCTAGATTAGTCGATAGTGGGAATTGTTCAAAAAAATGTAAAAACTACTACACGCACACAAAAAGTGTTGCTAGATTAGTCGATAGTGAGAATTGTTCAAAAAAATGTAAAAACTACTACACGCACACACAAAAAGTGTTGCTAGATTAGTCGATAGTGAGAATTGGTCTAAATTTTTTTTTTACAAAAACATTAAAAAAACAACAACACGCACACACAAAATGTTTTGCTAGATTAGTCGATAGTGAGAATTGATCTACATTTTTTTTTTACAAAAACATTAAAAAAACAATATGCCAACACAAAAAGTGTTGCTAGATTAGTCGATAGTGAGAATTGATCAAATTTTTTTTTTTTACAAAAACATTAAGAAACAACAATACGCTCACACAAAAAGTGTTGCTAGATTAGTTGATAGTGAGATTGTCAATTTTTTTTTTTACAAAATTGTTAAAAAAAACAACAACACACACACACACACACACACACAAAGTGTTGCTAGATTAGTCTATCGTGAGAATTGGTCTAAATTTGTTTTTTACAAAAACATTAAAAAAAATACACCCACACAAAAAGTGTTGCTAGATTAGTTGATAGTGAGAATTTGTCAACAAAAAAAACTACTACACGCACACACAAAAAGTGTTGCTAGATTAGTCGAAAATGAGAATTGGTCAAAATATATTTTTTTTTACAAAAAACAATAAAAAACAACAATACGCCCACACAAAAAGTGTTGCTAGATTAGTCGATAGTAAGAATTTGTCTAAATAAAAAAAAGTCTTTTTTTTTTAAACAACAACACGCACACACAAAAAGTGTTGCTAGATTAGTCGATAGTGAGAATTGGTTAAAACAATTTTTTTACAAGAAAACAAAAACAACAACAATACGCTAACACAAAAAGTGTTGCTAGATTAGCCGATAGTGAGAATTTGTCTAATTTTTTTTTACAAAACTACTGCACGCACACACAAAAAGTGTTGCTAGATTAGTCGATAGTAAGAATTTGTCTAAATAATATTATTATTTTTTAAAAACAACAACACACACACACACAAAAAGTGTTGCTAGATTAGTCGATAGTGAGAATTGATCTAAAAAATTTTTTTTTACAAAACATAAACAAAAACAATACGCCCACACAAAAAGTGTTGCTAGATTAGTCAATAGTGAGAATTGGTCTAAACATTTTATTTTTATTTATTTTTTAAACAACAATACGCACACAAAAAGTGTTGTTAGATTAGTCGATAGTGAGAATTGGTCTAATTTTTTATTTATTTTTTGCTAGATTAGTCGATAGTGAGATTTGGTCAAAATTTTTTTTTGTAAATTATGTTAAAAAACAACAACACGCACACACAAAAAATGTTGCTAGATTAGTGATAGTGAGAATTGTTCAAAAAAATTATAATAATTCTACTACACACGCACACAATTTTTTTTGCTAGATTAGTCGATAGTGAGAATTGGTCTAAACATTTTTTTTTACAAAAACATAAAAAAAACAACAAGCACACACAAAAAGTTTTGCTAGATTAGTCGATAGTGAGAATTGATCTAAATAATTCTAATTTACAAAAACATAAAAAAAAAAAATACGCCCACACAAAAAGTGTTGCTAGATTAGTCGATAGTGAGATTTGGCCAAACATTTTTTTTTACAAAAACATTAAAAAACAACAATACGCAAACACAAAAAGTTTTGCTAGATTAGTCGATAGTGAGAATTGATCTAAATAATTATCTTTTACAAAAACATTAAAAAACAACAATACGCCCACACAAAAAGTGTTGCTAGATTAGTCGATAGTGAGAATTGGTCAAACATTTATTTTTACAAAAACATTAAAAAACAACAATACGCACACACAAAAGTGTTGCTAGATTAGTCGATAGTGAGAATTGGTCTAAATAATTATCTTTTACAAAAACATTAAAAAACAACAATACGCCCACACAAAAAGTGTTGCTAGATTAGTCGATAGTGAGAATTGGTCTAAACATTTTTTTTTACAAAAACATAAAAAAACAACAAGCACACACAAAAAGTTTTGCTAGATTAGTCGATAGTGAGAATTGATCTAAATAATTCTCATTTACAAAAACATTTAAAAAAAAAATACGCCCACACAAAAAGTGTTGCTAGATTAGTCGATAGTGAGATTTGGCCAAACAATTTTTTTTTACAAAAACATTAAAAAACAACAATACGCAAACACAAAAAGTGTTGCTAGATTAGTCGATAGTGAGAATTGATCTAAATAATTATCTTTTACAAAAACATTAAAAAACAACAATACGCCCACACAAAAAGTGTTGCTAGATTAGTCGATAGTGAGAATTGGTCAAACATTTTTTTTTACAAAAACATTAAAAAACAACAATACGCACACACAAAAAGTGTTGCTAGATTAGTCGATAGTGAGAATGGTCTAAAAAAAAAAATTACAAGAAAAACAACAACAATACGCTCACACAAAAAGTGTTGCTAGATTAGCCGATAGTGAGAATTTGTATAAATAAAAAAAACACGCACATACAAAAAGTGTTGCTAGATTAGTCGATAGTGAGAATTGATCTAAAAAAATATTTTTACAAAAACATTAAAAAAACAACAATATGCCCACACATAAAGTTTTGCTGCTAGATTAGTCGATAGTGAGAATTTGTCTAAAAAAAATAGATATTTTTTTAAAAGAAACAAGCACACACAAAAAGTGTTGCTAGATTAGTCGATAGTGAAAAAAAATTTTGATCATTTTTTTTACAAAAAACTACAGTACGCGCACACAAAAATGTTGCTAGATTAGTCGATAGTGAGAATTGGTAAAAAAAAAAAAAACAACAACATGCACACACAAAAAGAGTTGCTAGATTAGTCGATAGTGAGAATTGGTCTAAAAAAATGTATTTACAAATAATAATAAAAAACAACAATACGCCCACACAAAAAATGTTGCTGCTAGATTAGTCGATAGTGAGAATGTCTAAAACATTTTTTTTACAAAAAATAATACGCGCACAAAAAAGTGTTGCTAGATTAGTCGATAGTGAGAATGTGGAAAAAAATTTAATATATATATATACTACTACACGCACACACAAAAATTGTTGCTAGATTAGTCGATTGTGAGATTGGGTCAAAATTTTTTTTTTTAATTATGTTAAAAAACAACAACACGCACACACAAAAAGTGTTGCTACATTAGTCGATAGTAAGAATTGGTCTAAAAAAAAATTGACAAAAAAATAAAAAAACAACAATACGTGCACACACAAAGTGTTGCTACATTAGTCGATAGTAAGAATTGGTCTAAAAAATAAATAAAAACTACTGCACGCACACACAAAAAGGGTTGCTAGATTAGTCGATGCTGAGAATTGGTCTAAAAAATAAATAAAAACTACTGCACGCACACACACAAAAGTGTTGCTAGATTAGTCGAAAGTGAGAAGTGGTCTAAAAATGTATTTTTTTTAAACAAAGACATTAAAAAACAACAACACGCACACACAAAAAAGTGTTGCTAGATTAGTCGATAGTAAGAATTTGTCTAAATAATATATATATATATTTTTTAAAACAACAACACACACACAAAAAAAGTGTTGCTAGATTAGTCGATAGTAAGAATTGGTCTAAAAAAAATGTATATAAAAAAACAAAACAACAACAACATGCACACACAAAAAGTGTTGCTAGATTAGTCGATAGTGAGAATTGGTCTAAACATTTTTTTTTTACAAAAACATTAAAAAACAACAATACGCCCACACAAAAAGTGTTGCTAGATTAGTCGATAGTGAGAATTGGTCTAAAAAAGTTTTTCTAAAAAATTAAAAACAACAATACGCTCACACACAAAGTGTTGCTACATTAGTCGATAGTAAGAATTTCTCTAAAAAAAAAAATATATATATATTTTAAAACAACAATACACCCACACAAATAGTGTTGTTAGATTAGTTGATAGTGAGAATTTGTCAAAAAAATATTAATAACTACTACACGCACACACAAAAAGTGTTGCTAGATTAGTCGATTGTGAGATTTCGTCAAAAAATTTTTTTTTTTTTATGTTAAAAACAACAACACGCACACACAAAAAAGTGTTGCTAGATTAGTCGATAGTGAGAATTGGTCTAAAAAAATGTTTGACAAAAAAATAAAAAAAAAACAATACGTGCACACACAAAGTGTTGCTACATTAGTCGATAGTAAGAATTGGTCTAAAAAATAAATAAAAACTACTGCACGCACACACAAAAATTGTTGCTAGATTAGTCGATGCTGAGAATTGGTCTAAAAAATTAATAAAAACTACTGCACGCACACACAAAAAGTGTTGCTAGATTAGTCGAAAGTGAGAAGTGGTCTAAAAATGTTTTTTTTTTAAACAAAGACATTAAAAAACAACAATACGCCCACACAAAAAGTGTTATTAGATTAGTCTATAGTAAGAATTTTTTTTTTACAAAACAACAACACGCACACACAAAAAGTGTTGCTAGATTAGTCGATAGTGAGAACTGGTTAAAACATTTTTTTTACAAGAAAACAAAAACAACAACAATACGTGCACACAAAAAGTGTTGCTAGATTAGTCGATAGTAAGAATTTGTCTAAATAATAAAAAAAACATTTTTAAAACAACAACACACACACAAAAAGTGTTGCTAGATTAGTCGATAGTGAGAATTGGTCTATTTTTTTTTTTACAAAAACATTAAAAAAAACAACAACACGCACACACAAAAAGTGTTGCTAGATTAGTCGATAGTGAGAATTGATCTAAAACAATTTTTTTTTACAAAATTGTTAAACAACAACAACACGCACACACAAAAAGTGTTGCTAGATTAGTCGATAGTGAGAATTGGTCTAAACATTTTTTTTTACAAAAACATTAAAAAACAACAATACGCCCACACAAAAAGTGTTGCTAGATTAGTCGATAGTGAGAATTGGTCTATAAATTTTTTTTTTACAAAAACATTAAAAAAACTACTACACGCACACACAAAAAGTGTTGCTAGATTAGTCGATTGTGAGATTTGGTCAATTTTTTTTTTTTTTATTATGTTAAAAAACAACAACACGCACACACAAAAAGTGTTGTTAGATTAGTCGATAGTGAGAATTGGTCAAAAAAATAATAATTCTACTACACGCACACACAAAAAGTGTTGCTAGATTAGTCGATAGTGAGAATTGGTCTCTAATTTTTTTTTTTACAAAAACATAAAAAAAACAACAACACGCACACACAAAAAGTGTTGCTAGATTAGTCGATAGTGAGAATTGATCTAAAAATATATTTTTTTACAAAATTTGTTAAACAACAACAACACGCACACACAAAAAGTGTTGCTAGATTAGTCGATAGTGAGAATTGGTCAATTTTTTTTTACAAGAAAAAAAATAACAACAATACGCTCACACAAAAAGTGTTGCTAGATAAGTCGATAGTGAGAATTGGTCTAAACATTTTTTTTGTTTTACAAAAACATTAAAAAACAACAATACGCCCACACAAAAAGTGTTGCTAGATTAGTCAAATGTGAGAATTTGTCAAAAAAAATAATATATATATAAAAACTACACGCACACACAAAAAGTGTTGCTAGATTAGTCGATAGAGAATTTCTCAAAAAAAAAAAAGAATTTTTATTTTAAAACAACAACACACACACACGAAAAGTGTTGCTAGATTAGTCTATCGTGAGAATTGGTAAAAAAATTTTTTTTACAAAAACATAAAAAAACAACAATACAGACACACAAAAAGTGTTGCTAGATTAGTCGATAGTGAGAATTGTTCAAAAAAAATGTAAAACTACTACACACACACACAAAAAGTGTTGCTAGATTAGTCGATAGTGAGAATTGGTCTAAATTTTTTTTTTTACAAAAACATTAAAAAAACAACAACACGCACACACAAAATGTTTTGCTAGATTAGTCGATAGTGAGAATTGATCTACATTTTTTTTTTTACAAAAACATTAAAAAAAACAATATGCCAACACAAAAAGTGTTGCTAGATTAGTCGATAGTGAGAATTGATCAAAAAATTTTTTTTTTACAAAAACATTAAGAAACAACAATACGCTCACACAAAAAGTGTTGCTAGATTAGTTGATAGTGAGATTGTCAAAAAATTTTTTTACAAAATTGTTAAAAAACAACAACACACACACACACACACACACACACACACACACACACACACACACACACACAACACACACACACACACACACACACACACACACACACACACACACACACACACACACACACACACACACACACACACACACACACACACACACACACACACACACACACACACACACACACACACACACACACACACACACACACACAACACACACACACACACACACACACACACACAAAAAGTGTTGCTAGATTAGTTGATAGTGAGAATTTGTCAACAAAAAAAACTACTACACGCACACACAAAAAGTGTTGCTAGATTAGTCGAAAGTGAGAATTGGTCTAAAATATTTTTTTTTTTTACAAAAAACAATAAAAAACAACAATACGCCCACACAAAAAGTGTTGCTAGATTAGTCGATAGTAAGAATTTGTCTAAATAAAAAAAAATCTTTTTTTTTTAAACAACAACACGCACACACAAAAAGTGTTGCTAGATTAGTCGATAGTGAGAATTGGTTAAAACAATTTTTTTACAAGAAAACAAAAACAACAACAATACGCTAACACAAAAAGTGTTGCTAGATTAGCCGATAGTGAGAATTTGTCTATTTTTTTTTACAAAACTACTGCACGCACACACAAAAAGTGTTGCTAGATTAGTCGATAGTAAGAATTTGTCTAAATAATATTATTTTTTTTTTAAAACAACAACACACACACACACAAAAAGTGTTGCTAGATTAGTCGATAGTGAGAATTGATCTAAAAAATTTTTTTTTACAAAACAAACAAAAACAATACGCCCACACAAAAAGTGTTGCTAGATTAGTCAATAGTGAGAATTGGTCTAAACATTTTATTTTTATTTATTTTTTAAACAACAATACGCACACAAAAAGTGTTGTTAGATTAGTCGATAGTGAGAATTGGTCTAATTTTTTTTTTTTTTTTTGCTAGATTAGTCGATAGTGAGATTTGGTCAAAAATTTTTTTTTTGTAAATTATGTTAAAAAACAACAACACGCACACACAAAAAATGTTGCTAGATTAGTGATAGTGAGAATTGTTCAAAAAAAATTATAATAATTCTACTACACACACACACAAATTTTTTTGCTAGATTAGTCGATAGTGAGAATTGGTCTAAACATTTTTTTTTTGCAAAAACATAAAAAAAACAACAAGCACACACAAAAAGTTTTGCTAGATTAGTCGATAGTGAGAATTGATCTAAATAATTCTCATTTACAAAAACATAAAAAAAAAAAAATACGCCCACACAAAAAGTGTTGCTAGATTAGTCGATAGTGAGATTTGGCCAAACATTTTTTTTTACAAAAACATTAAAAAACAACAATACGCAAACACAAAAAGTTTTGCTAGATTAGTCGATAGTGAGAATTGATCTAAATAATTATCTTTTACAAAAACATTAAAAAACAACAATACGCCCACACAAAAAGTGTTGCTAGATTAGTCGATAGTGAGATTTGGTCAAACATTTATTTTTACAAAAACATTAAAAAACAACAATACGCACACACAAAAAGTGTTGCTAGATTAGTCGATAGTGAGAATTGGTCTAAAAAAAAAATTACAAGAAAAAACAACAACAATACGCTCACACAAAAAGTGTTGCTAGATTAGCCGATAGTGAGAATTTGTATAAAAAAAAAAAACACGCACATACAAAAAGTGTTGCTAGATTAGTCGATAGTGAGAATTGATCTAAAAAAATATTTTTACAAAAACATAAAAAAACAACAATATGCCCACACAAAAAGTTTTGCTGCTAGATTAGTCGATAGTGAGAATTTGTCTAAAAAAAATAGATATTTTTTTAAAAGAAACAAGCACACACAAAAAGTGTTGCTAGATTAGTCGATAGTGAAAAAAAATTTGATCATTTTTTTTACAAAAAAACTACAGTACGCGCACACAAAAATGTTGCTAGATTAGTCGATAGTGAGAATTGGTAAAAAAAAACAACAACAACATGCACACACAAAAAGAGTTGCTAGATTAGTCGATAGTGAGAATTGGTCTAAAAAAATGTATTTACAAAAATAATAAAAAACAACAATACGCCCACACAAAAAATGTTGCTGCTAGATTAGTCGATAGTGAGAATGTCTAAAACATTTTTTTTACAAAAAATAATACGCGCACAAAAAAGTGTTGCTAGATTAGTCGATAGTGAGAATGTGAAAAAATGTAATATATATATATACTACTACACGCACACACAAAAATTGTTGCTAGATTAGTCGATTGTGAGATTGGGTCAAAAATTTTTTTTTTTTTATTATTATGTTAAAAAACAACAACACGCACACACAAAAAGTGTTGCTACATTAGTCGATAGTAAGAATTGGTCTAAAAAAAAATTGACAAAAAAATAAAAAAACAACAATACGTGCACACACAAAGTGTTGCTACATTAGTCGATAGTAAGAATTGGTCTAAAAAATTAATAAAAACTACTGCACGCACACACAAAAAGGGTTGCTAGATTAGTCGATGCTGAGAATTGGTCTAAAAAATAAATAAAAACTACTGCACGCACACACACAAAAGTGTTGCTAGATTAGTCGAAAGTGAGAAGTGGTCTAAAAATGTATTTTTTTTAAACAAAGACATTAAAAAACAACAACACGCACACACAAAAAAGTGTTGCTAGATTAGTCGATAGTAAGAATTTGTCTAAATAATATATATATATATTTTTTAAAACAACAACACACACACAAAAAAAGTGTTGCTAGATTAGTCGATAGTAAGAATTGGTCTAAAAAAAAATGTATATAAAAAAACAAAACAACAACAACATGCACACACAAAAAGTGTTGCTAGATTAGTCGATAGTGAGAATTGGTCTAAACATTTTTTTTTTACAAAAACATTAAAAAACAACAATACGCCCACACAAAAAGTGTTGCTAGATTAGTCGATAGTGAGAATTGGTCTAAAAAAAGTTTTACTAAAAAATTAAAAACAACAATACGCGCACACACAAAGTGTTGCTACATTAGTCGATAGTAAGAATTTCTCTAAAAAATATATATATATATTTTAAAACAACAATACACCCACACAAATAGTGTTGTTAGATTAGTTGATAGTGAGAATTTGTCAAAAAAATATTAATAACTACTACACGCACACACAAAAAGTGTTGCTAGATTAGTCGATTGTGAGATTTCGTCAAAAAAAGTTTTTTTTTATTATGTTAAAAAACAACAACACGCACACACAAAAAAGTGTTGCTAGATTAGTCGATAGTGAGAATTGGTCTAAAAAATAAATAAAAACTACTGCACGCACACACAAAAAGTGTTGCTAGATTAGTCGAAAGTGAGAAGTGGTCTAAAAATGTTTTTTTTTTAAACAAAGACATTAAAAAACAACAATACGCCCACACAAAAAGTGTTATTAGATTAGTCTATAGTAAGATTTTTTTTTTTACAAAACAACAACACGCACACACAAAAAGTGTTGCTAGATTAGTCGATAGTGAGAACTGGTTAAAACATTTTTTTTACAAGAAAACAAAAACAACAACAATACGTGCACACAAAAAGTGTTGCTAGATTAGTCGATAGTAAGAATTTGTCTAAATAATAAAAAAAAACATTTTTAAAACAACAACACACACACAAAAAGTGTTGCTAGATTAGTCGATAGTGAGAATTGGTCTATTTTTTTTTTTTACAAAAACATTAAAAAAAAAACAACACGCACACACAAAAAGTGTTGCTAGATTAGTCGATAGTGAGAATTGATCTAAAACAATTTTTTTTTTACAAAATTGTTAAACAACAACAACACGCACACACAAAAAGTGTTGCTAGATTAGTCGATAGTGAGAATTGGTCTAAACATTTTTTTTTACAAAAACATTAAAAAACAACAATACGCCCACACAAAAAGTGTTGCTAGATTAGTTGATAGTGAGAATTTGTCAAAAAAATAATAACTACTACACGCACACACAAAAAGTGTTGCTAGATTAGTCGATAGTGAGAATTGGTCAAAAAAAATAATAATTCTACTACACGCACACACAAAAAGTCTTGCTAGATTAGTCGATAGTGAGAATTGGTCTCTAATTTTTTTTTTACAAAAACATAAAAAAACAACAACACGCACACACAAAAAGTGTTGCTAGATTAGTCGATAGTGAGAATTGATCTAAAAATATATTTTTTTACAAAATTGTTAAACAACAACAACACGCACACACAAAAAGTGTTGCTAGATTAGTCGATAGTGAGAATTGGTCAAATTTTTTTTACAAGAAAAAAAAATAACAACAATACGCTCACACAAAAAGTGTTGCTAGATAAGTCGATAGTGAGAATTGGTCTAAACATTTTTTTTGTTTTACAAAAACATTAAAAAACAACAATACGCCCACACAAAAAGTGTTGCTAGATTAGTCAAATGGGAGAATTTGTCAAAAAAAAAAAATATATATATAAAACTACACGCACACACAAAAAGTGTTGCTAGATTAGTCGATAGAGAATTTCTCAAAAAAAAAAAAGAATTTTTATTTTAAAACAACAACACACACACACGAAAAGTGTTGCTAGATTAGTCTATCGTGAGAATTGGTAAAAAAATTTTTTTTACAAAAACATAAAAAAACAACAATACAGACACACAAATAGTGTTGCTAGATTAGTTGATAGTGAGAATTTGTCAAAAAAATAAAAACTACTACACGCACACACAAAAAGTTTTGCTAGATTAGTCGATAGTGAGATTTGGTCAAAAAATGTTTTACTAAAAAATAAAAAAACAACAACACGCACACACAAAAAGTGTTGCTAGATTAGTCGATAGTGAGAATTGTAAAAAAAAAAATATATATATATATATATATATATATATACTACTACACGTACACACAAAAAGTGTTGCTAGATTAGTCGATAGTGAGAATTGTTCAAAAAAAAATTTTTTATTCTCACTATCGACTAATCTAGCAACACTTTTTGTGTGCGCGTATTGTTGTTGTTTTCTTGTAAAAAAAATGTTTTAACCAGTTCTCACTATCGACTAATCTAGCAACACTTTTTGTGTGCGTGTTTTGTTGTTGTTTTTGTTTTCTTGTAAAAAAAATTTTTTAACCAGTTCTCACTATCGACTAATCTAACAACACTTTTTGTGTGCGTGTTGTTGTTTTTTAAAAAAATATTTTTTTTTTATTTAGACAAATTATTACTATAGACTAATCTAATAACACTTTTTGTGTGGGCGTATTGTTGTTTTTTAATGTCTTTGTTTCAAAAAAAGTGTTGCTAGATTAGTCGATAGTGAGAATTTGTCTAAAAAATATATTTAAAACACCAACACGCACACACAAAAAGTGTTGCTAGATTAGTCGGTAGTGAGAATTTGTCTAAAAAAATTATATAAAAAAAATACGCCCACACAAAAAGTGTTGCTGCTAGATTAGTCGATAGTGAGAATTTGTAAAAAAAAAAAAATTATACAACAGGCACACACAAAAAGTGTTGCTAGATTAGTCGATAGTGAGAATTGGTTTAATTTTTTTTTTTTTTTTTTTAAACAACAACACGCATAAACAAAAAGTGTTGCTAGATTAGTCGATAGTGAGAATTGGTCAAAAAATTTTTTACAAAAGAAGAACCAATAACAACACGCACACACAAAAAGTGTTGCTAGATTAGTCGATAGTGAGAATTGGTATAATTCTTTTTTTTACAAAAACATTAAAAAACAACAATACGCCCACACAAAAAGTGCTGCTAGATTAGACGATAGTGAGAATTTGTCTAAAAATATATATATATTTTTATTTTTTTAAACACCAACACGCACACACAAAAAGTGTTGTTAGATTAGCCGATAGAGAGAATTGGTCAAAAATATATATATATAAAAAAAAACAATACGCCCACACAAAGAGTGTTGCTGCTAGATTAGTCGATCGTGAGAATTTGTCAAAAAAAAAAAAAAAAAAAAAATAGAGACAACATGCACACACAAAAAGTGTTGCTTGATTAGTCGATAGTGAGAATGTCTAAAAAAATGTTTGTTTTTTAAAAACAACAACACGCACAAACAAAAAGTCTTGCTAGATTAGTCGATAGTGAGAATTGGTCTAAATACTTTTTTTACAAAAAATTTAAAAAACAACAATACGCGCAGACAAAAAGTGTTGCTAGATTAGTCAATAGTGAGAATTGGTTTAAAAAAAAAACATTTTTATAAAAAAGAAAACACAATAAGAACACGCACACACACAAAAATGTTGCTAGATTAGTCGATAGTGAGAATCAGGAGCGTTGCCAGAAAGGAGACTCTGGACGTGCATCAGAAAAACTGGGTGTGCCACATTTAACAAAAATAATAAAAAATAAGCATGCTTATTGGGTATTAATATGTTAGTTTAACCATTTCATTTTTGTGTAGGCTACATGTGTCTGTTAACCTATTCACCGTTTTGGATGTCTTTGAAAATCACTATTTTATATCTGCAACAAAGTGAGTGTGAGTGTGTGTGTGTGTGTGTGTGTGTGTTAGCATGCGTGCTGTATATTTAGTATTATTAAACCTTTCATTTCTGCGTATGTCTGTGTGTGTGTGTTTGTATGCTTACTGTTTATTAAGCATTTTTAAACCTTTCATTTCTGTGTGTGTGTGTGTGTGTGTGTGTGTGTGTATGTGACAGAGAGAGAGACAGTTTTAATGAATTCTCCATTGTGAATGTGTTCTATTGTCAGCCCTGCATTTCACATTGGCCTACCAGGGGTCTCCAACCCTGCTCCTGGAGAGCTACCGTACTACAGATTTCAGCTCCAACCCCAATCAAACACACCTGAACCAGCTAATCACAGTCTTCAAGGCTACTTGTTAATTTCAGACAGGTGTGTTGGAGCAGGGTTGGAACTGAAATCTGCAGGATGGTAGCTCTCCATGAGCAGGGTTGGAGATCCCGGATATAAACTCTTAAAAAGAGAAGACTTGCAAAGAGTATTTTCACCTGTCATTTATTTCAAATATCTATATCTGCAACAAAATATGTGTGCATGTATGTCCGTATATGAGTGTGTCTGTGTGTGTATCTGTGTAAGCAAGCTTAATGATTATTAATATGATAATTTAACCATTTCATTTCTATTTTGTGTGTGTGTGTGTGTGTGTGTGTGTGTGTGTGTGTGTGTTTCTGTGAGCCTATTGTCCATTTTCGATGAGTTTCACTGTCAGCTATGCATCCAGCTATGTTGGCCTAGACCCTAAAAGCATACCACCTTAAAATTCTTGAACCCTGGTTATCGCTGCTTGCAGCTATATTTTTGTTGTTGTTGTTTTTTTCCATTTTCCGAAGCTTTCTCGCTCAAGAGTGTCACCGACAATCACATACAGTATAACCTACAACAGCTCTTTAACTGCGCTCTAGTCAAACGCGCTCACTGTAGCCGAATCATTAACTAAACACATCATAACCCCATTTTAGGCAAGTACAATTTATGTCACATATTTTAATAAGACTAAACTCCTATTTAACCTGATGATCACAGGTTTAATAAAAATAAATTTTAAGTTTCTAATTATAACACCGCATTTCCACGGTTATTCAAACAACGAACAAATTATACAGTGAGCAAAGCACATTTACTTTATCAAAGAATAATCATTGACTTCAGTGACTAGGCTATGTAAAAATCTATTATGTAAAAATAGCTGTAGCTGCTCTACTAAATAAAAACAAAATGCTTTTAAATAATCCCTCCTTTTTTAAATCGTTAACATTTTGCACATCCTGCAATGGTGACTTTGAACTTTCAAAAATACTAAATTCAACAGCAAGTTCATATATATATATATATGCTTTTATTTATGTAGGCTACACAGAGAAATAATACATAAAGAAACAAGATGCGCTTTCTGCCGTCTCATGCAGTCTCCGTGAAATGGAGTGCGTCACAGCAATGAACCGGCTACTTTATTAAACGAACGAACGAACCAAAAAATAAAAATCTTTAATTACGTAGTCGGAATGAAAAGGTGCATTTCTTTATTAAAGTCAGCGTCGCATTCTGCAACTTTATCTTTTCAGCCGACACTGACTGAGAAGAAATCACTTGTTTATTAACGAATAATTAAGATGTTTTATTTTGCCTTTCCCCCAACATTCATAATCATTAGCCTACTTTTGCCGTTGCAAGCTTTAGACGTGCGCTTGGGCGCGGAATAGGCTATACGCCTATATATTAAAGGATGGTTAGTAGCCTAAGTTATTATATTAATCAATTTATGTGTGACTAGTGAAATCTTTAGTCGGGGACAGGCCTTCTTGGCACAAGGAACCGATAATTTTTTTTAAATAAAATGCTGTCAATTCGAAAAGTGCGCCTGCTAATCACCTCACGTTATATTGCAATGCAGAGTTATGAATGCGTAATAATAAATAAAATGTTTTTAATTTATTTCATTTCTTATGGGTGCAATGGCAGTGCTTTGGTCTTTCTTGGGGGTGCTGAAGCATCTGCTAGCCCCTCCTTTGCGCTGCCCATGTTTATTACGATTAAAAAAATAATAATTCTGCATCTGTTTTTAGGTGTGCCAGCTGCCACTGTGGGTGGCACCGGCACACCCTGGCACACCCGTGGCTACGCCCCTGGTTCAAAAGTATATACATAAGGCTTTTTCCTTCGGCGTCGCGCCATCAAGCTCTCACTGGATCCGCTCCTCGGCTATCAAACGAGAGGAACGTCTGTACTTCCTCAACAGACAACGACACTGCTATTTTGTGGTTGATACAAAAAGGTGCTTGTGTTCAAACAAAAGCTGCATCCGCTCCTTCGCTGGCTGTGCTGATTTAAATCTAGCAGGTCTATGTTGGGTCTCATGTCGCAAGTTCAGTGACGCAGTAATGACTATTCTCTCCGGCCAATCAGTGATCAGCAGAGTTTACACGTCACGTTTTGGTAATGGTACGGATCGCTTGGAACCCCGGCCGAGGTGGTACTAAAAAAGTACCAGGTACCAGGTACCGTACCCAGTGGAAAACCCCCCAAAAGTGAACCGTACCGTGCCGTACCATGCAGTGGAAAAGCGCCATAATAGATCGATTGCAAAGGCAATGCTGGAAGATCACGCTTTAGGCCAGTGTTTCTCAACCAGGGGGGCGAGAAAAAAAAATTCCAATATAATATATTCACTAATATTATGACTCGCATGTTAAGTCATGTAAACAAATATATAGCCTATAAATAAATAAATAACAGTACCACCTCTCTATGTATTCTGTTTTTAGGAGGAGAAATACGGTTCTCATCGCGCTGTGAATACAGACTGAATCGCGGCTCAAAGACTCTGTATGAGTACATGATACGCAAACTACAGCTCTCGGATGGATAAAAGAAGCCAGTGTCACACTAGTAGACAAGTTTTGATGGATGACTATTGTAATCAAGGTAAAGCTGATTACAGTGACATGATCGTGCATTAGGCGTGCGTTATGTCCGTTATAAATGACGTGCGAATGAACTGTGTATGTGCGCTCTCGATCACTCGAACATCATATTTCTGCTTGAATACAGGAGTGTTTTATAACGGATGCTCGCGTGTGTTGAAGACATTTGTGAGGATCAGTGGGGTTTATGTGCATACAGGCATCAGACAGCTTGTTCTTACAGAGGAACTACTTACTGATGGCATCGTGAATAATAATAAAACAATATTTTATTTTTTATTATTAAATTAATGCAATATAAAGATACATCCCAACAAGCCTTTTTATTTATTTGATTTAATATTTATTTTATCATTTATTTACTTTTCACTTGGTAGATCTCGGTGAGTTTTCTCCCTGACTTAGATTAATGTCAGACTCAGAAGTCAACAGGCATAAAACGGGCGCTTTTACATTTCGTTTTGAAACTCTTCCGCCATCGTCTTGTCTTTTTCACTTCACTCTTCATGTCAGTCATCTCTCTTTATGTGATAAATTAAATCTGATCTGTGATGTAGAGGTCTGCGCGGGACTGTTTTTTAGGTTTTATTCCGCACTCACCCGCTCCCGCGATATATTCACTGTTTGTTCACATTTCTGATGAAAGACAGAGAGATAGGCTTACAAATAAAAGTTTAGTCTGCATTGAGCAGCAGTGTTCAGTTTTAATTGTAGTGTCCTCTAACTGAACAAAATAATTTGTATTACTATAAAAAAAATCTAAACGACGGTAACGGTGTTGCGGCTTAACACCGTATAACCGTCATCACCGTTTATCGCGGCAAGGCTAGTTGAAACTCAAACAACCTCAACAAAATCTCTATATCGTGATATATATTGTTATCGTGATATACAATTTGTCATGTCGTGATATATGATTTTGGTCATATCGCCCACCCCTAATATGCGCTGGTCACAAATATTGTTTCTTGCCTTTTCTCGTCTCAAACTTGCAGTTACATATTCTACAATTTTTACATAAATGTACTACTTCGTGCGCTTATACGGCCACTAAGACCATGCTTGAATTTACTGATGGGTGGTTTTATTTCACCAACTGTCCTATATGTACTTTTTTTTGCAATTCCCTTGCATCTCAGTACAAAAAACATTTATTTATATAATTTAGATTTAAAATAACATAGTTTGCACAGTTATATAAAGGTTAGTTATTTACACACAGGACACATTTTTAATTGTATAGTATAAAATCACATAAACACTCTTTAGATATTAAAGTGTTATTTATTGGTGCATTTTGAAACCGAAAAAACACAGTAACCAATAATACAGCACAAAATAATAATACTAAAGAAAGAAAAGTCCATCTCTTCTATTGGAATTAAAAAGGTGACATCTGCACTGTAAACATCCATGTCAGTATTTCCCTGTATTGTTTTAACTTATGAATAATAATATAACAGGGATGATAAATCACAATGTTAATTAAGTATTATTAATATTAGGGATGCAACGATACAATTTTTTCAGAACCGATCCGATACCGTGAATTCTGAGGATCGCCCGATACCAGCGCAAGTTTTTTTTTATTGTATTTTTTTTTTTTTGTAACTGAGAATTTATATTCTTCTCTGTGTTGACCCGATCGTCACTCTTCTGTGTGTTAAACACAATCTATTACAGTGTTTCTAAACTGGTCGGTCAAAAGTGCTGGGTATGCAGCCCAAAAGTGGGTTGCGAGACCGTTCTGAGAGGGTCGCGGATTGTTTACAGCCAAATAAACGACATCAACAAAAAACGTAATTCTAAATGCTTTTCTGATGCGAGACTGTTACGTCTCCCTAATTATTTGGCGTCTAGGGTTTTGGGAGGCAACACAAAACATTCGATGAGTAAAAGAATATTTAAGCTAAAACACTTTTCCCTGCTGTGAAAGTGTGGTGTGTACGATTAGAAAGCAGACAGAGGCAAAACTGAATATCAAGATTGCGTTTAGTGAGAAATATTCAATATTACAAAGCTCACAATTAATAATAATACAAACAAACCCAAAATACCTTCAAACAAACCAACAAATATCTATTTACAAATTATATAAAAATGTAATTTATTAAGGACAACAACAGTGAGGGACAAGAGCGATGCTAAAGAAAAGAAAATAATAAAACAAAAACCCTCTAACTAGCACCGATCAAAGCTAAGCTAAACAAAGAAATCAAGGAAAATAACATCTTCAGCGTAGAACGCCACTAACTATGCTGACTGACAAACAAAATACAGGAGTTGGCACTCGCTCGTAAACTAGTGTGTTTAGACAACTTTACCCTGCGTGTAGTACGATGTAAGTCACGTGACATGCTGAACTGGTCCCATCACTACAGGTCGAGAAGGACTTGAATAAACTCGGATAAACCGAGACTCGAGTCACAGCAAACATACAGGAAAGTTTCACAAAGAGAAACGCCACACACAGAAAACTACAACCAAAATCAGGAGTAAAACCACAGCAGACGTGGGAGAGCCAACAAATGAAAAGCAAACGCTCTCCCGAACTAGCGTCACATCCGGGTCTTTATACGCGCCCCCTAACGTCTGATTGGTCCTCCACGCTTTAGAATTGATGATTGACGGAAGCATAGTCCAATCACAGGGCCCGTAAGGTGAGAGTAAGACGAGAGAGAGAAGAGAGCAAAAATATCCCTCCCAGACCATACGGGACGTAACAGATACTTTTATTTTAAAAGACGTGCATGAAAGCTGTTGACACTTCTGTCAGATCATCTGACTCAGATGCAGTTTAAGTAAAGAAAGAGTGTGCAGTGTGCAGTATTTAATATATATATATATAATTTAAACACTTAAAAAATATATATAAAATCAATTAATTGCAGATGCTTTTGATTATGACAATTTAATGGAACCATTAAAATGGAATCCAGAAAATAATGGAAAACATAATTTAGTAGAGATAAAACTGTAAAGCTCAAGTATTGAATTTTTTTATTAATACAATTTAATTTAACCATTAAAACAGATTAAATGAAAATGAAAAGACTGAATTTGGAAATAAAACTGATTTCATGGGTCCTTATAATATTTTTTTTTGATGGTAATACAAATAGATGTATGTGAACAACAGCTTTTAAAATGACTTAAAATACATATATAATAGCAATGATGCAATTAGAGCTGCAACTAACGATCATTTTGATAATCGATTAGTTGATCGATTATTCTTTCGATTAATCGGATTAAATACCATTATTTTATTTTATTGACAAAAAACACACTGTTCCACATTCTGCTCAATGTCCTTCAAACAACATGAATACTATAAAAACATACAGGGCTTAATTTATTAGACCACCTGTTATAAAGAGAAAACAAATATTTTCGGAATCTGTCAAAAAATTGTTTAAATCTAAAAATGTTATTGTCATTTATTGGGAAAATTACAAACATTACAAACTTGCATTGTTTATGTACTTTTTGACTGTAATTGGGTATCTGAAAAAAACACTATAAAGTGTTCTGCCTTTCTTTCATAGATAACAGCAATAATTATATTATAGAATTAGAAATAGCCTACTACTGTTACTAAAGTAAGTAGTAACAAATTCTTACGCATTTTGGAGGACTAACAATACAGAAAGCTAAAACATGATTTTGGGAATCACCAATGCTGTTAGTTTAGAGCAGCAGTGCCACAAACCTTACATAATCTGTTAAAAACCTTACATAAGTTAAGAATTGTATATAGTGAATATAGTTAAAATCTCTTTTAAAAATGTAAATGATAATAAAGACAACAGGTGAGGAATGTTCTGCAGGAACACACGTTCACTTATCCCATTCATGTCTTACTGTCATTTCTATATCCTGTAAAAGGCGGTTATGGAGCGTCTCATATTTATATTCAGACTAGATTCATAACATGCTGTTATCCCAAAAAGAAAGTAAATTTTTGACATGCAATTCTATTTTCTACCAGTAGGTGTAAAATGGAAGGTTGTGAAAATGTCCACTGTCCCCTTCTATTGATTAACACTGGTCTCATGTCTATAGGCCCTTTAACTAAAAAGATATTACAAAAACACCGCCCAGTGAGCTATAGCAAAAAACTAAGAAAACGTGCACTTTCGCCAAGGTCCCTTACTGAAAGCTCCGCAGAGAGCGAGCTCTCCCGGCTTGATGCACATTGAGACCGCTTGTTCGAGCTAGTGCTTATTACATAGAGCAAAAACTATGAAAAAGAAGGCTGTGAAACATGACCAGCTTTATCCTTTTGGCGGGCACACAGTTTAGATGTTTTTGGGCAAGTTGATTTGGAGTTATTGCCGTTTATCTCTGAATGTGTCACGAATATCGAAAACAAAACCAACCCCGCTCTGTGTGTTCCGTCTGTCTGACGCGTGTCTGTGTGTTCCGTCTGCCCGCCGCGCTCATACGGTATTTTAAACTTAACACAGGCTGTCAAGACGGACCTTTACACAAAAATGGAAATGCTTGCGTGATCTTTTTACATTTATCTATAAGGATATGACCGTAAACTGGATGTTTTTTTGCGCTGAGGACGCACACGCATGTGTCACAGCACCTGGCAGGGCAAGCCTTTACACTAATGCATTAACTTAAAGCTCAAAATAAAGAATTATCATGCTGTGGGCAGCTTGGATCACATACTTCTCCCGCGGCATAGCATTCTGTTTCCTCCACTATTTTTAGATGCATTTTGTCATAGAAATGCGTTATTCAGTGCTGTAATTTGAGCAACTGGCTGAAGTTGGACGTGCACTGTGGGCAGACCCGACTAAACGATAATGAGAATCGTTATTGATGATTTTCATTATCGATAATAATCGATTTTATCAATTAGTTGTTGCAGCCCTAGATGCAATAATAATTAGTTCAAATAAAGTATCAAAAGCAATAAATCATATGGATTTATTGAACAAAACTTAAAATACATAATGCATAATAAACAATACAGCTAATGTAGACTACGCATGACAAAAAAGGCCTGCAGGGGGTGCTGGCTGTCTGATAATTATTTCTAAACTTTACTGCGCAATCTAATCCTTGTTTAATATTGACCAAATGTCCACTTAATCATTTTCAAACATGTATAACATTTTTTGTGTAAATATGCATAGTTCATGGGACAAATTAAGAAAGCATTCGCCACAGTTGATGCAAATTGCTGTCTCATCTGTTTTTGTGTTCTAAGGTTCGCTTCCTGGCTTGATGGATAAGCAAATTAGGTAGGAAGCTTTAGGTAAGTAAATTCAAATAACACACCATTAACACAATTTGTAATACATTTTTATCATGAATTGTATTACCTCCTTCATTTATATATTATTTTTTCAGTATTTATTTATTTACTTATTCTTTTATATATTTTTATATTTAATATATGTATTTGTTCATGCAATTTTTTATGATTATTTATTCCCAAATGTATTTATTTCCAGAATGATTTATTAATTTATTTATTTTTACTTTTCAGTGTGCAACATACAAATGAGGGAGGTGGTCCTTGCGGAGCTCCAGTGAATCAATGATTGAGAGTTCATGCAGAAGTGTCAGATCAGATGCGTGGAATCAAAGAGGGTGTTCTTTATTTTTACGATGACTTTTATATATATATTTAATATTAGCATAACATTTCAATAAAAAATTCAGATATTTAAGTGGCATACCAATATTAAAAAAATTGAGCTTGGTCTATCACTCCAAACAGCTTGAAGACTTGGAAACAGTGGAGTTCTACATTGTGCTGCATTTTAAATTCCGGTTGATTTGGCCCTACAGAGTGAAGATGCTTTTCTGAAATGATTTGTATACAGCAGAGAGATTTCCGTTTAGGACAACTGTGTTTTTTTAAAGGGTTCTTTCAGTATATTTGGTGTTTGACGTCATAAACATTTCAACCCTTTTGTATGAAATATACCACATAATTTGTGCCTGTAGTGACTATATAAATAAAACAGTATTATTATTATAAATATTGTGCCTTTCAAAAACCCAAGGACACTTTATGTAAAGTTGATGGATAACATGAACACAAATTCAAATATACAGTCACATGATCAAACAAATAAAGCAGGTATTTGGTTATAAGCTTACATGACAATGTAAGACTTACCTGAATATTTATTTTTATTTTTCAGCCATCTCTTCAATGGACTTGTTTCCTTCCTGCTTGGTGTCTCCTGTGTTTGCTGTTTCTGTTTGGAGGTCATTGCATGTGTCTGATTGAGCAACTGTCATTCTGTTTGCAGTGCTTTGCTTACATTTTGAAGTTCCCTTAGCAATAATAAAAGTCTTTTGAGTTTTTCATGTGGATTGTGGCTGTACATTCAAATGTTTTCCTTGATTTAATATCCTTATGGATTTGTGCGATGCAACAATGTATTTCATACTAAAAAAGGAACCATTTATAAACATTGTGTTACTTTATATTTAATCAGTTAATATAAAACTGCACATTGGATTATTTCACTATTGCATACATGTTGTGCTCTTTGATTTAGATTTTGAAGCACATTTAATTGACGGTATTTAAAAGTCATAGGAATGGTGGCAAAAATTATTGGAAATAAAAGGTGTCAGATATTTTTATTATATTATAAAATCATTATAGCACAAATGTAAACAGGTTTAATGGGATATTTGCTAAATAATATGTAAAGGATCAGTATACACATTTTAAAGAATATGGAGTTCTTTCAAAACCAACAATAAATATTTCAATCCAAAGTAACTGCTTATTTTTGTTAGTAAAACCATATCCACAAATAGCCATGTACTTTTGTTTGTTTGTGTGTGTGTATTCTAATTTAGCTATAGTTATTTGCATAAACAAAGTAAAACTGAAAAAAACGTGTTAGGTCTGATGATAAAAGACTGTTGATTGTTATAACACACTATTAAGGAACTGTCAAATGTGGTACATGGCAGATCTTGTAGATGTCCTCGGAACGTCCGGCTGTGAACGTTATTACTTGGACCAAATGTGGACCTAAGGGGATGTTCGCAAAGTCCAGGGGATGTCCCCTGTTTGCTATTAGGTCTGCATTTTAACGTCCGGTTATTTGTCTTACCTGTGTTATTTTCCACTTTCTTTTCTTCATGTTTTCCTTGGCAGCATTCATCACTCTATAACATGCTTTTAGAGCTCCTGGGATGCATCCTTATTTTCTTCATGCATGGGGAATACATGAACCTAAATATAAGCTTATATGTTAAATTATATTATTGAAGGGTATCATGATTTTTAGGATTAAATGCTGAAAACAGACTCCTGATTTGATTACATTTTTAGTTACAGAAGTTACTCCTATTTCCTTTTTCAAGAAATACAAATATTTATCAATTGTTTATCAATCTGCAAAACTAAAACAAAATATTTTTTGTATTCTATTATCATAGTTAAAAAAAAATATTTTGTTTTAAGGAATAGGGTGGAGTCAGCTAAAATGGGCTACTTTTTGGTTACTTATAATACCATCAAATATGCTATGCATGAGAACTGCTGATATTTCTTTATAAATTAGCATGGGTCTATTAAATATGTATATATTTTTGAAATGTCAAAAAGTATAATTGTCTTAAAATCAGCATACCTTCTTGAGCCATGGCAAAATATTCTGTTAAAATGGGCCAATATAAGAAGAAACAATACAAGATTGGTTATTATGACTGACTATAAAAACTATTTAAGAGATGATGATGCCACAACCTTATTTGGCCCATTTTAGTTCACCCTACCCTTTAAAATCCGATATGAGTTTATATTTTAGTTTAATTTTGTAAACTCTCTGGCTGAGTTGAAAGGTGTCAGGTATGATAAAAGCCCACGCATTGACTGGATTTTTCAAGTGTTTTATTGGAAATGGCAGATGAGGGACGGCGTTCACAAACTGGCTCGGGCGAATGTCCTCCGAACGTCTGCCAGCGAACGTCAAAAAGAGGACCAATTGCAGACGTTAGTGGACGTCCTCAAAACATCCGCTAGCGAACGTTACACAGCGGACCAAATCCGGACGTTCTCTGAACGTCCGCCCGCGAACGTTACACAGCGGACCAAATCCGCGAACGTTATAAAGCGGACGTACTGCGGACCTAAACGGACGTTCCGAACGTCCGGGGGACTGTTATTTATTATTTATTTTACATTGCAGTAGGGTAAACAAATTAATAATCATAAAACATGCCCGTGTCTGGTTTTATTTTAATGTAGTTGTGTCAATAAACAAATTATCCAATCTGTCACGCATCTTTAAAATCATATTTGAGTGAAGTTGGGGCAGCACGGCAGGGTTCTGCCTAGAGCCCTGTCCATGAGTGACAGAGCAGAATAAGGATGGCGCAAAGTGTGGAGGCGCTGTCCTTGAAGAACATTCAACTCCGAATGCAAAATGGTCAGAAACCCACGTCAGGCAAGTCTGACTCGGGACATTCTTCTCAGGGAAGTTAAATTGTTTGGTTTCATGAAAAATATATTTAAGTTTTGCATATAAATTTAAATGACAGATTTCTTTGCGACACTTTTCCGTGTTGACAGCAAAAGATTAAACACATTTTGTATTTTGACAAGAAGAATAAAAATAACAAATATGTTATTTTTACGTTTTTGGACAAACTGGCCTACGTTATTATTTTTTCTCTCTGCGACACTTATTATTATGTTGACAACAAAATGTAAAATTAATTTGATTCTGGACATAACGAATAAAATAAATAGCCTACAATAAAATAATTTTGTGCAGACTTAATTTGTATTTGTTATCTCTCTCTCTTTCAGTAGAGGAAATGTCATTGTGAGATTCTGGAAACGAGATATATTTTGCGGGAACGGTCGGGTCGAGAAGAAGAAAAGGCCTCTTTTATTTTGCAATTTAAAAAGGTTGTTATTATAAATCTAGCCTAACGAATCGTCCAACAATATTAATGTATTGGCGGGGGGGGGGGGTTGGACAATGTCTATAGTCTCATATTAAGCCATAAATGACATGATTTACAGTTCAGATACAGGTTTTCACAAAAACAACAATCTTAAAATGGCATTTCATTCTCTGGTTCTCTGGCACGAGGTGGCGCTTCGAGAGCGGCTTAATATAACGGATTCCCCGGTAACAGCTGTACACAAAAGCAGCACGGTCCGCACTCATAAACGCTGTTTTATCAGGCATTATAGGCAAGATGAAATGAAAATGCCAATGACACATTTCTAAGGACAGTTGGTTCCCTTCAGAGATACATAAACATCCGCGCTGCGTTTTGACTTTGAAATGTGCAGCATTCATATTTATTCAATGACATCATTTGTTTTTGAAGTTTAATCAGCCCTTTCACGAGTGAAACTGAAAGACCTCCTGAAATTATAAATGAAGACTTTTCTTAAACCACACAGTGTTTCGCCTGTTCGGCTTGTGTTCTCATATTGGGCGCGTTCGACTTTAAGCGGCACTGCACAGAATGGTCAGTGCATGACATCAAAGTACTACGAGAGCGATAAGAGAGCAGATGAAACCTATACTTTAGAATGGCTCTCGCGGTACTTTGTTGGCATACACTGACTGTTCTGCGCAGCGCCGCTTAAAGTCGAATGTGCCTACTGACTGGATCTCGCAGCACTGTTTAGTGTTCACATGACCGAGTAAACGCATCTGCGCTAGTGAGCTCGCGCCAGAGCCGATCCTCCCTATACGCAGAATACGCAAGCTGCATAGGGCCCCCGAAACACCAGGGGGCCCCCTTGCTCTCAAAGATGATTTCATTTTAGTTTTGTTTTGTAATTTGGCCAGCGGCTATGAAAACATGAATGATAATTTATTGTAATGCGGCGCTGACGCCCTTTCTACGTGAAAAACAGTCAAATCATGTAATGTGCATTTCGTAAAGTCTCTTGCTCGAGACTAAAAACGGATTGAATCCATAGCGAGCCGCGGAAGAGACATGTTTCTTGAGCCAAGACGGAGTGAAACACGGACAAATGCGTCCCGCGGACAAATGCGTCACAAATAGTGTCAATAATGTAAAATGACAAGATTAAACACTCAATTTTCAGTTAAAGGCATTTCATTATTGAATTCAGTGATGGCATCGTCCAGCTCAGTTTAGTTCAAAAAGTTTCTGTTCAATCAAGTCGACGATATTGCTGGAAATTAAGTGTCCCCAACTAAGCAAGCCAGAGGCAACAGCGGCAAGGAATCAAAACTCCATTAGTGACAGAACGGAGAAAAAAACCTTGGGAGAAACCAGGCTCAGTCGGGGGGCCATTTCTCCTCTGGCCAGACACACAGCAGTTCAATTCCAACTGCTGCAAAGTCAGATTGGAGGGCTCAACTGGTTCCCGAGGTCTTTTCTTGTTGGCTGTCTAGGTGACGGGGTCCTCACTGGGGGTCTGTCTCTGGGGCTCATCTAGGTGTCCTGGTCTCCGCTGACGTTCAGGGCTGTAGAGGTCGTCTCTAGGTGCTGATCCACCATCTGATCTGGTGAATGCAGTGACCTCGGAATAAGAAAGAAACAGACTAATATTAGCGTAGATGTCAATCCTTTTACGATGTAACAAGTACATCATGTGTTATGCGAAGTGTTCCCGGTTCCGGTTGATCTAATTAATGCAGCCTAACAATCCTTTAGCGGATTTGAATAATGGAAGTGTATTAGTGCATTATGTGTACGCCAGGTTAAAGAGATGGGTCTTTAATCTAGATTTAAACTGACAGAGTGTGTCTGCCTCCCGAACAGTGTTTGGTAGATTGTTCCAGAGTTTGGGCAAAAGTAAATAACAAAGGCAAATATCGTCAAATACAAGTCATTACATAAACTTTGTTAAAAAAAATGTTGTACATTTTTTTGCTACAATAAATAATTGTGCGCTGCTAAAAACATGTGACAGATATGGCATTTAAGATGAAACAAATAAGCCCAGTCTCATGAAAATGCATATCAATAGCATAATTTTCTGTTTCTATTTGGCGTGCGATTTATATGCAGAAATTGACTTTGGCGTGCATATGATACGCACGAATTTGGCGTACATATAATATGACATCAATGCTTAAATATGAAACAAAGAAGTGGCCATATTCAACCCCACTCCCCCACCCATAAATAAATGCAAACTAAAGTACTAAGAAATTACTTTTTCATTTTCATGATACACAATAAATGTATATAATCCCACAATGGATTAATTAATAATTGTTTGCAATTCAATTCACATTTATTTGTATAGTGCTTTTCATGATACACTGTTGCAAAGCAGCTTCACAGAAAATAAAAATGTATACGTTACATTTAGTAGTTTACTGCACAATACAATCTGCGATACCAAACAGGAACACAGGGGGACGCCAAAAGACCACTAAACGAGCTACCTTGACCTGGCTGTTCCAGAATCACTAGACCACTGGCTACTGCATATTCTAAAACACCTTCAGCCAGCATCCAGTATAAACCACTCGTGCGTTTAAGCCAAATTATGATTTTTGATATAGTGATTATTGTGACAGGCCTAATAATATCATCAAAATATTCAGAGAAACTGGAGAATATCCTCCAGAGAAACTGGAGGATAACGTAACTGTAACATCTGGACCTTCTCATTAGATTCTTACTAAGGGACCATTAGAGTAGATTCAATAAAAATAAAAAATCTTTTTTTGTGGCCTTTGGTTAGGGGTGTGGCCTGGGGGTTTTGTTATTGTGTAATTTTTTGTTTATTTCTTTTACTCTTATCAAACACCCTGTTTCATTTTGTAACTGAGGTAATACATTTTATGTCTGTAAAAATGTAATAATTAAAAAATACTTGGAAATAAAGATGACCCCCGAATACTTCAGCAGCTGAACATCAGGCAAAAATAGGACCAAATTCCTGTACCAAAACTCAAGAAACTCATAAACTCGATGCCCAGACGTCTTCAAACTGTTTTGAAAAGAAGAGGAGATACTTCACCATGCAGACTTGCTGACCTGTATTTATGCATTTTGCGTAACGGATACGCATTTTGACCTCAAAGTACACTGGTACGTTTTGTCACTCTGAACTACGCAAAACCCTGGTTATGCCTCTGTCCACACGCAGTACTCAAATCAAGCAACACAAAAAGAAGAGTTTGACCAAATCAGAGTGTTTTTTTGGTTTTGCATTTAAATTTCGGTGCGTTTTATTTCTCTCCAAACTGGCTGTGTGTCCGTGAGTCTACGTGCTCCCCCAGCTTATCATGTGCATTTGAAAAAGCAGCACACGCGAAACATCTTCCTTAATGAGAAGCGTTGTCCCAAGAGAACATTATAACATACTAAACAGCATCAGCCGAATAGACATAGCTTACTTTGGTGATCTTTTGTGACTTCATGTCACAGAATGAGGCAGAAATATATATCTTCTACTGTAATACAGGTTATGTCGATTAGCGATGGGTTATAAATATACTTTATTATGAAAATACCCGAGGTGGTTTTAAGAACACCGACAAACTATAAATTGTCACTGTCAAGTGTTTATTTGCTTAATATTTAGGGACATCGGTAAGGGATATAAGTATTGCTTTTTATTTATCCTCTTTCTTACTGCTTGTTTCACTTCTGTTTTAGTTTTTATAACTAATTCTTACTATGTGTAAGTTGTTGTTTGTTAGCATGTGTTTTTGACAGTGTTCTTTTTTTAGGATTACTGATAACTACTGCCTTTTGATTAATCTATTTTAATTTTACATAAATTATGTATGAATTTCATATGTCTTTATAGGTATTTACTTTAGTTTTAGTTTTAATACATTGTATTTATTTTAGTAACGTTCCTTCAACATACTGCATGGAAATGAAATACCTATATATATATATATATATATGGGTGTTTGGCTTAGTGTCATGTTAGATTCATTTTTATACTCATACCTTTGGTTGTTTTAATATTTTGAAATGTTTTTAGCTTTATTTTTTGTTTTCATTTAAATGTTAAGTTTTGAAATGTTGTTGTATGCATTTGTCATTTTATTTAATTTCTCAATTTTCTTAAATGTGTGTGTATATATAGTATTTATAGACTTGTAACTTGTTGTAAATAGTTTTAGTTACTTTTTCTTATTTGTAAGTCGCTTTGGATAAAAGCGTCTGCTAAATGACTAAAAAGTAAAGTAAAGTAAAAGTAATATTTCATGATTCAAAGGCAAATCAATTCTATCTTAATTTATTCAGCTACAGCGATAGCTGGATGCTTTTGTCCATAATAATAGGATTTCTGGAACGGCGTCAGTTCTTTTGCTTGTGTAAGCATATTATGTGAATTTTCTGCACGAGGGTTCCCTCTGGCTTCCAGTATGAATGAACACATTACCTTTGTTTATAGCACTACATAAGGGCCAGTCAATAAATAATACGTCTCTTCTGTGTGTTTCTCTACTATGTTTATTTTTCAAATATAATATAATTTAATATATATATATATATATATATATTATACCCCCACACACCCCCACCACCACCACCTGTAGCAGGCATCACATTTGAAATTAGCTAATTTTGTGTATAACATTTTTTAATTTCTCAGTTTAAACATTTGTTATATATGTTCTATTGTGAATAAAATATTGGGTCATGTGATTTGAAATTCTTTGTTTTCATTTTATTCTAATTTAAAACATGCATCACGTGTAAAACATGTAACACATCTTGCAGTTGCTTAGTGGATAAAGGATGTAGTTGTATGATAGTTTTGACACTTTACATGTTTTGATGTCTGTTGTTTTTGTGTTATAAACTGGGGTTAACTTTTATGTCTTTTTAAACCTTAGACCTGATGGCACTGATAGAGGAGAGTGAAGTACTGAATGAAATGGAAGAGAAAGATCATGATTTCATAAATGGAGAAAAATCTTTTAGTTGATCACAGACTGAAAATACATCCTCAAGAAAAAAGGCTCTAAAGACAGGAAGAAGACATGATTTCACCTGCCAACAGTGTGGAAAGAGTTTTAATCAAACAGAAAGTTTTAAAAGACACATGAGAGTTCACACTGGAGAGAAGCCTTATGCCTGCCAACAGTGTGGAAGGAGTTTCACTGTAAAAGGAAGCTTTAACAGACACATGAGAATTCACTCTGGAGAGCAGCCTTACACCTGCTCTCGATGTGGAAAGAGTTTTGATCAACATGAAAACCTTGAAGTCCATATGAAAACTCATAGAAAGAAACTCTACACATGCCCTCAGCGTGGAAAGAGTTTCCGTAAATGTCGCTTTGAAGTCCATATGAGAACTCATAGAAATAAACTCTACACATGCACACAGTGCGGAAAGAGGTTTAATCATAAAGGACGCTTTGAAGATCACATAAGAATTCACACAGGAGAGAAGCCTTTCTCTTGCCAACAATGTGGAAGAAGTTTCAACCAAAAAGGAAATCTTGACAGGCACATGAGTGTTCACACTGGAGAAAAGCCTTACACCTGCCAACAGTGTGGAAGAAGTTTCAACCGGAAAGAAAACCTTAACTCCCACAAAACAGTTCACACTGGAGAGTCTTTTCACCTGCCAACCATGTGGAATAAGTTTTACTAAAAAAGAAAGCTTTAACAGACACATGAGAATCCACAATGGAGAGCAGCTTTACACATGTGGTCAGTGTGGAAAGAGTTTTGATCAACATGAAAACCTTGAAGTCCACATGAGAACGCATAGAGAGAAACCCTACACATGCTCTGAGTGTGGAAAGAGTTTCTGTCAAAAACAACACTTTGAACACCACATGAGAATTCACTCTGGAAAGCAACCCTACACATGCCCTCAATGTGGAAAGAGGTTTAATCATAAACAACACTTGGAAGACCACAAAACAATTCACACTGGAGAGAAGCCTTTCACCTGCCAGCAATGTGGGACACTTTTCAGCCGGAAAGGAAGCCTTAACAGGCACATAAACCGTCACACTGGAGAGAAGACGTTTATTTGTGGTCACTGCGGAAAGAGTTTCAAAAATAAAGCCGCAATTAAACACCATATGAGGTTTCACATATGAGAGAACTGTATTTTTATGTTATCAGTGTAACACGAGTCATGTAATCTCACCAGAGAGAAGCCTTTACTGCGCCATCACTGTGGAAATACTTGCAGAAACAAGACAATCTTGAGGTTCACAGAAGCACCACTGATATAGTAAAAAATAGCTAAGCATTGGATTTGGGTTTGTATCAACCTGGGTTTAAAATATGTTTTGGTTGATAAGATCACAAATAGACTGTTCCTGTATCACTGTCTCTTTTGACTACTTCTGTCCCCTGCTTGGGATATTTCATATCTTGTGATCAAATGAATAAAATACGTTTGCTCAATTTTTACATATAAATGTGAGTAGGCATGGGACGATAACCAGTTTCAAGGGATACCACGGTTTGGAAAAGTCACTGTTTCAAGACCACTAAAATGTTTTGTTATACCATTTCTACGGTACACAGTTTGTTTTACTGGTGCGAGGCTGCACCTGCGAGCAGTCAGTGAGAGTCACCTGTGTGTATGATGATGGCCGTAGGAGATGAATTCTTGAAACTTATTCCCTCGTCGAAAAACATGCAGTCTGCCGAATGGAAATTTTTCCGGTAAAGTAGACCAGGGGTTTTCAACCTGTGGGGCGCGCCCCCTCAATTAATTCAGAGACATTCCCTTGAGGATTTATGAATACGAGCTAGCAAATCTTTAACCATCCACTAGGGGGCAATCTGACTCCCGCTGTTAGTTGGCTGGAGTATAAGTCACGCTTTTATAAAGTGTAAGATGATTCAGTTAGTCGTGTCAGAAATCCAATCATGTTCCGTACACAACGTTGTTTCGTATAGATGACGTTTCAGCGCCGATCACTAAATAAAAACTTCCAGATTGTAAATAAACTATTTGTGTCATCTTCATTTTGCCCTCTTTCCCCCCCGATCAAGACAGAGACTCGCCCACCCCCCGTTTGTTTCAGTTTTGAAATAAATACTATTTGGTTTGCTACCGAGGCAGATAACATGGCTTAAATAACTAGCTAAAATCAACTAGTTTCCTCCCTCACGTTACTTTAGAGCAGGGAATAGCTGACTGAAGTACTACGTTTCTGCGATTTAGTACAATAATTACATTTAGCTGGTATCACGTCTATACATTTAAGCCTCCTGCTGCCATTGTTTACATCTGTTCAAAATCATGACATTTGAAAAAAAAACTGCCACGGTTATGCCTGGCTCACACAACAGGATTTTTAGCCCGATTTAGTCCCGATTTCCCCCTCCTGAGAATCGGAGGAAAAATGTTTTCCAGCACCTTGATCGGTCCCAATGTTCGGCGCAGATTATCTCATAATGTGAGGCGTTCACAGATCGAATCTTGCACCTCCCAATCTGCTCGCACTAAATCGAGGCCACCCCGATTAATATCAAACATGTTTGATATTTAGAATTTTAAGTCGTGATGATGACGGCTATGATTACGTCAGTACATTCATAATAGCCAATAAGAAACAAGTCTACAAGGAGACGGAAGTGACGAACATTTTGAAATGGCGACCGCGAAACATGTAGCACGTACCCGTTGGAATGCAGAGATGGAGGAGCAACTCGTTGAGATGTGGCAACAACACAAGTGTCTATGTAATGTGTCATCAAAGCTGTACCACAACCGTAGAAGAGCTGGAGAGAAATAGCTTCAGTTTTAAACGTACCTGGTGAGTATAGAAAGCTGCAAGCGCGCTAGGCTTGCAAATGTAAACAAACCGTTAAAGCGTCAGTGACTATCTGCTACATGTCTGTCTAAAGGTAACGTAATTATTTATTAGTATCAAAAGACCACAAACCACCACTCCCCCTTTTTAAAAAAAACACACACACAATCCCCTCTCTCTCACACACGCTCACACAAAGACAATATCCTCAATCTCTGTCTCTCACACATATATGCAGTCCACTCTCTAAACAGAACATAAGAGTTAAAACATTACATCTTTATGAGCTCAATAATTGTTTGTACATTTTGAGAAAAATACTTCAAGGGACATTAAAAGTGTATTATCGCCCATTTATATTTTAATGATATTAATTCAGACGAATGTAGAGAGGAGACTTTGAGTGTCAATGTACATATTGTATATTTTCAGTGGGAGACATTAAAATGAGAGCCACGACATTAAGGACTCAGTTCACAAAACGTCTTAAACCCAAACCTAGCGGCAGTGGAGAAAAAGGGTTAACACAGAAACAGAGATGGCTTTTAAACAGCTTGGACTTTCTTAAGAAACATGTTGCCCAATGCCCCTTTGAGGTGTAAGCATGCAATATTATGGACAGGCATGATATGTGATATTTTGTTCTATTTCGTTCTTACTAACCGCCAGAGGCAATGCTTACACTGAATATTATCTCTCTACTCATGTGCAGGTCGAGTCTAATAACAACAAAGTCATCACGTGACCCAGGGTGTCATGGAGATCTCCCCTATTTAATCCTGTGACATCCGGCAATCTGCCTCTACTGTATATCTTCTCGCATACGTGCAAGACTGCAGGTCTAGAGAAACCTTAAATTCAAACACCTTTGATTACGTCTTTAACAACCTTGTAATAATATTTAGTTGGAGCTGCGTGCAAAATGCCCTCCAGGGGTTGCGACGGATCAAGTTCATTATCATTGGAAAGCTATGGTAAGTTTGTGGACATCTATGAGAGTGGTTTTGCTCCGTCAGACTAGTTGTGATTAACTATATACTAGGTTGGGCGTGTGCTTTCGCTCTTAACAACCGAACACTATCTTGGTTACAGACGAGTGCAAAAAACTTTGTATAGCAGAGTTACACTATCGCGAGTAGGGATGGGAATTGATAAGAATTTAACGATTCCGATTCCATTATCGATATTGCTTATCGATCCGATTCCTTATCGATTCTCTTATCGATTCTCATTGGGTGAGGGAATAAGTACAAATTTGTTTGTTTGTATTAACTTACTTTAATATCTGATAAGAACACAGCACATACTCAGAGTATACACAAATTATGTGTAGCAACCTCAGAACAAACCTAAAAGTAGGTGAGCTACAAAGTAAAGTCCAGGGACCTATAGAATGACAATGGAGATTATTATCCGTATAGTAAAAGTTTACACAATGAAATGGCGCTCACATTAACTAAATAGACAAGTTACCTTCGGCATTAATAGCAGATGGCGTCTCGTTAGCTCCGCTGCTGCTTGACTCACTTGTTGTTGCTGTGTCGCTAAGTAGTAGTGTATCAAACACGCGACAGTCCTGCAAATGAATTGCGTGCTGTGTGGCCAAATGTTTCTGCATATTGGAGGTAGTTCCCCCCTTTGCCGAAATTAAACTTTTACAACTGTTGCAAATGACCGCATTGGTGTCATTTCGAGTGAAATATAACCACACTTTAGATCGCTTCTGCCTCTGACATGTTTGCTGCGTAACCAAAACAACGCAGCACGTGTGTGATGTCATGACACATTTGCAACGAGCGGAACCGATAAGCGGAATCGTTAAGCAGGTACGCTAACGGTTCCAAGGAATCGATTCACTGGGCACCGATTCTAAAGAAGAACCGGTTCTCGGTTCCCATCCCTAATCGCGAGTGTTTTCGCTCTCTATAGTCCTTGTGTCGCAGCTGATATTTCTGCTACACTAGGTATTATCAGCACTTGGCACAACAAAAAACTAACTTTTTTTTTCCGTCTCTCCTCACAACGAACACTATCATTATTTATTTATTTACTTTT
Source organism: Ptychobarbus kaznakovi (assembly GCA_027422405.1). Lineage (NCBI taxonomy): Eukaryota > Metazoa > Chordata > Actinopteri > Cypriniformes > Cyprinidae > Ptychobarbus > Ptychobarbus kaznakovi. The sequence continues at coordinate 114,265 of JAPDDN010000645.1, read as the reverse complement.
CTCTCATATATAAAAGTATATTGTGGTACCTAGAGTGTTCTCGCTCAGCCATTAGTAATTCTGTTGTGGAAGCATGGAGCAACTTAGCCTGACATGCACCGTGTGCAGGGCTTTGCTAAAAGACAATGATGGACATGACTGCTGCCCATCCTGCTTGGGCTTGGAACATTTGCAGCAGGGCCTCACTCAGGATGAACTGCAGCATCATGTCGTGGGATCAAAGGACTTCCAGGCTAGCTGCAGTAGAGGGACTCTTGACCTCAGAAACACTACCTAAGTAAAGGGTCGTTAAAACGTAGGAGCGTGGAAACAGTGAGTGCTCCAGCTGGGAAGATACGTAAAGAGAATGTTTTGGGCAAAAGAGTAGATGCCCTGACTTCAGAATTCGCCCAGATAAAGTCTTTATTATTAACCTGCAACCACGTGGGGCACCACTAAATGAGGCACCACCACAGCTAACTGAAAAGTCTACTATGGAGCTGCCCCTTTCTGAGGAAGATGCCATGTCTATGACGGCATCTCAGAGTCAGTTCTGTGAAGGTAAAGAGGATTTTTTATCTGAAATCCACTCTCAGTCTTTTCATGATGACTCTCAGGTCACAGCACAGGGATCGAGGGAAGGAGTAGATATGGACCAGGATGTTGTCAGTGTAATGCAATTAAATAGAGCTATTGTTTCAGCTCCGGGAATTAATTATTAAATATTCAATATTGCTTTGATTAAAGCAATATTAATATTGACTTATGATTATACAGGGTTAAAGACTCATCCAGCGAGTATATTAACATCAATATAACCGTATCAATTTGTTTGTTTTGCCTTGTGGCCAACAATAGCAATAAAACAAGATTTAATAATCCTTCTCAGCTTCGAGCTTAGGTAAGCGTTATCTTTGTGGCAAAAATGATAAATACTTGAAAAATCACATCCCAGAGAGACAATTCTTTATAAAATGAAACACGGTTTATTTACAATACTAATATTCTACTACACACAGGACTAAACTATTAGAACACAATCATGCACACACACATACATACATGGGTTTTGAGGTAAACTCAGAAAGTTAAAATAGCCCTCTTGGCTATTTTAAAACTACAACCAAAATGGGAAGTTCACGAAGGAGACATTGCCCCTTTCTGCATTCAGATCTATTCACCAATTCAGTTAGAAATAGAGATTCAGTTGATACTTGCTTTATGATGGATAAGCAGGCTGTTGCTTTAGTTTCATTTCCACGTGGTTTCCACGTGCTGATTCAGTTCTTTGTCTCGGGTGTCACATGGTCAGTTCGTGCTTCTCCGGTGGCGCTCGTTCGGAAACACGTGGTCTCTCTGGAAACTGCTGAGTGACGTCACGGGAAAAGCTCTTCTCTCATCTGCGGGTGTCTGGTTCTGCGATGTTATGGAAAGCGTGTTACGCTGCTGGTTCTGCGATGTTACAGAGTCTTTGGATTCTTCTTCTCAGCCGATCTTAAGGCGATGAAGAGAGAGGCAGGACAACCAAGCGAGCAGGAAGCAAGAGAGAAACAAGAGCGTTTCAAGAGAGAGAGAGGCAACGCAAACGCGCCTCCTTTTAAACTGTCTGATCTTGGACATCGCCCACAGGCGGCTGATCGAATCAGAGTGTCTGTATGGGGCGGAGCCCCGTCCATGTCCAGGCTTTCTGGGGTTGAATCCACGTGATCCAATATTTCATTCATTCCGTAGAAGATAGAAACTTACAGATTGTATATATGTTTAGTCACACATGATGCTAAAGTTTAACGGTTGTCAACATAATTTGTTACATACGATGTCAGCTTTTTTTAGAGACCAAACATCGCATTTGATACACACATTCACACACATTACACACTTAAGGCACGAAGAAAAGTCATCCCACATTCCTTAAGTAATTCATATTCAACCCAGCATATGAGAGAAAGAGTACAACATTAATATCCATATATTTCTTGTGTAGATAGTTTTTTTTATAGTCGTGAGTGTACTAAATGTCAGGAATCCTCTAGTGGATCGCGTTTCTTTGTCTGTCTCGTTGAAAAGGGCGCGATCTTGTACTGGATGAGGGGGTCGTGGAAAAATATGCAGACACTGCGGCGCCTTGATAAGTTAGTGCCTTGACAAGATAACCATCTCACTCTCTGCAGAGGGGGGGGGGGGGGGTTGAGGAATAATTAATGTCTGTTGTTTTTGTTGAATTCTCTGTGTGTGTCTTCAGGTTGACATGGTGTTACATCAGACAAGCACTACAAGTGGCGCTGGTATGTTTAAATCTGTATACTGCCCCGACAGTAGCAGCTCCTTCAAGTGCTTTTTTCAGAGGTGCAGCAAGACCTTCTGTTCTTGGTATTCCCCCTTCCAAAGATTATATAGATGAGCTTCAGAAGTGTTGGGCTAACCCTAAGACACTTACTCATCATACCAGTGCAAGTAGGGCTTTGGACGCAATGCAGGAGGCAGAATCTTTTGGCCTGGGGCAGATGCCTGAAGTGGATCCGTTTATTGCCTCCTTTATACTGTCACCTGAGGAAGCATTGAGACCTAATGCTCGCTGTCCACGGCCCCAGTGCAGAATCACAGATGCACTTCTCATCCAGGCATATAATACAGCAGCACGCATGGGTCGCATAGGAAACCCATTATCCCATCTCATGTTAGCACTTTCACAATCTCTTCAATCTATGGGGGATGATCCTTCTATCCAAAATATAAGCGATGCTTCGTTGCAAGCATTTGCGTTCATGTCGAGAGAATTGGGTAGACTAATGTCGACACGTCTGTCTGGCTGGCACAATCTCCATTATCAGAGATCAGAGACACTGCGTGATCTTCCAGTAGTACCAGGCCAGCTGTTTGGCCAAGCTGCACAGGAAACTCTGGAACGTAGTGTGCAGATGAACAAGACCAGACAGGAGCTAGGAAATTTAAGAAGAGCACCACCATCTCTCGCTAGGCAAGACTTCAGGGGAAGATACCCAGTGCGTTTTCACCCGTTCATTCTGGAACTGCTCAGAGGAACCAATCAAGGCAAGTAGAATGGCCGGCTCAATACTCTAGAGCTCGGGGTCAACAGTTTAATCAGACGTACAGGGGAAGAGCATTAGGTCAGCGCCCCCCCCAAAGACACTAAAAGCCAGGTTCGTAGAGCATGATATATCCGGCCCAGCCGTTGGACGTTTTTCACACCAGCAGCTCAATCTTTGGAAAAAAAAACACCCTAGACCTATGGGTCATAGCAACGTTATCTCATGGGTACAAGCTGCAATTCCGACGGCGGGCCCCTTATTTCAACGGGGTCAAGATAACCACTGCCAAATCCCCAACGACGTAATGATGTTGGCACAACAGATAACAGAACTCCTAGGAAAGAAGCTATAGAGCCAGTAGAATGGTCAGCACGGCTAAGTGGATTTTATTCAATCTACTATATAATTCCAAAAAAAGATGGAGGTGCTCGACCTATTCTCGACCTTCGGGAACTGAATCAATTCCTGAAGGTTTTGCCATTTCACATGCTACGCACATTGGATGTCCTTCAAGCAATCAACCCACAGCAGTTGTTCACCACGATAGATCTGAAGGATGCCTATTTTCATTTTCATTTTCATGTGTTTCTCCGCTTCGCATTTCAAGGTCAGGTTTACCAGTTTTGCATACAACCATTTGGCCTGACTCTGTCCCCACAAGTGTTCACGAGGTGTATGTCGGCGGCATTGTCTCCAATTCAAGCTCAGGGGGTACATTTACTCCCCTATCTGGACGATTGGCTCCTGTGCGCACCATCTCGGGAGCAAGCAATAGAACAGACCAGTCTTTTGATCTCTCATGTGACACAATTGGGCCTCAAGGTGAACTTCAGCAAAAGCCAGTTAGTTCCATGTCAGTCTGTGAAGTTCATAGGTATACTAATGGACTCGAAGCGGATGAAAGCCTCACCGTCACCTCAGAGAGTGGACAACATTTTACTCCTCCTTCAACATTTCCAGAAGCATGACAAGCTTCCATTCAAGTGCGTGCTCAGGTTGATGGGCATGTTAGCAGCGGCAGCGCTGGTGATTCCACTGGGTCTGCTTTGGCTGCGCCCTTGTCAGAGATGGGTGAACAGTCTGCGCCTGAACCCCACATGGCACAAGAGAAGATTAATAAATTACAGAAAGATGCCTTCTTACCTTGAGACAGTGGAGGAAGAGATAATTTCTAATGAAAGGAGTAGCGCTGGGGGTGATTCCGTCTCGCCGAGAAGTAGTTCAAACCGATGCGTCACTGACTGGTTGGGGAGCAGTGTGGCAACACAGAGCGATCAGGGGAAGCTGGAGTTCCGATCAAGCACCAAGAGACATAAATATTTTGGAGTTGAAAGTAGTGCAGCTAGCTCTGGAGCACTTTGGACTGGCGTTGCTGAATCGTCATGTTCTTATAAGGACAGACAATACTTCAGTGGTATATCATATCAATCATCAGGGCGGCACAAGGTCCAGTCACTTGCTGAAGTTGACATGGGACATTCTGATGTGGGCTTTCCCTCGATTGGCAAGCATCAGAGCGATGTATGTACCGGGGTTTCGAACGTGGTGGCAGATTTCTTGTCCCATCACAGACCCTTACCGGGAGAATGGAGGCTCAATCCGGAGGTAGTTCAGATGATCTGGCATCGATTTGGCAGAGCAAACGTGGATCTCTTCGCTTCGAAGGAGTCAACACACTGCCCTCTGTGGTTCTCATGGACGGAACAGTCCAGCCTGTTGGGTCAGGATGCACTAGCACACACGTCGCCAGATCTACTACTTTATGCCTTTCCTCCAACTCCCCTAATTCTGCCAAGTCTCCACAGGATACGGAAAGGACACTACAAGGTGCTCTTAGTGGCACCAAATTGGCCAGGGAGACCATGGTTCCCATTGTTATACAAACTTCTCAGGAGGGAACCCTGGAGTCTTCCCAAGAGACAGAATCTACTCCTGCAGTTGCAGGGACAGATTTGGCATCCAAATCCAGACAGACTACAGCTCTGTGTTTGGCCGCTGAGGAGCCAGAGTTACTGTTCGGAGCCTGTGATATGAATGTGAAAAATACGATTCTGAATTCAAGAGCACCCTCAACCAGGAATATGTATGCTTGCAGATGGAAACTTTTCACTGAGTGGTGTACTCAGCGTGGGGTAATTTCAGCGCAATGCTCTGTGCCACTGGTGTTATGTTTTCTGCAGTCTCTGCTGGAGAATAACAGGGCACCCTCCACCCTAAGAGTTTACATAGCCGCGATTTCTGCACAGCATGCATTTTTTAATGGACAACCTTTGGGATCTCATAAATTAGTCACTCGTTTTCTTAAAGGTGCTCAGAGATTGCCTCCTACTCCGATTGTTAGGTGTCCCTCGTGGGACCTCAGTCTGGTTTTAAAATCACTTACACTGCACCCTTTTGAACCTATGAAGCAAGGTGATTTTAAGTGGATTTCATGGAAAACAGCATTTATTTTGGCTATAACATCAGCGAAACGTGTTGGTGAGGTTCATGCATTGTCAGTCATTGAATCCTGTATGCGTTGGAATGCTGATAAGTCAGTGGTGACATTGTGGCCTAACCCTTCGTTTCTTCCAAAAAGAATGTCTGCGTCATTTAATAGTCAGCAGGGTTTCCGCGGAGTCATAACAAGTCATAAAACGTCTTAAATTTAATAATAAGAATTTTAGGCCATAAAAAGTAATAAAAACGTCTGGATTTTCCATACAAGGTCATAAATTACATTTAGCCACATCTTAAATTGATATGCTTGTTCATTAATTGGTTCTACCATCGCATGTGATTCGCGGATTAACTGATAAGTTTAACCACCATAGAGTGAAGTGTATCATTTGCACGTGTTTCGGGACTTGCGCTCTGTTTTTTTGTGCTCAGCCGCTGCCGCACACTGAAGCTTGCGCGTGCAGAGAGAGGGAGAGGGGCGCGATTCAGATACAGAGTTTCAGACAGCGCCTCAACGGACGGATACACACACAAAGTTGTTCAAATGCCCATTTTGGCAAGTATTCTGGTAAACACAGTCGGTTATGTCTTAAGTTAACGTATACAGCTGAGAAAGAACGTGCAGAAGGACTTTGTTTTATATAAAAATAGAAAGTTAGAAAGCAGTTTAGATGTTCTGTGTCATTTATACCAAACACAAATGTTGTGGGTTGCTAGTGTGTTTGCAGCACTACTGTTATTTATTTTTTATATTTTTTTCAGTTTAATTGATTTGTATTTATAAAGTTGTATTTTATTTAAATGTATATTTAAGTTTACATTTATGTTCCAACAAACTTGAAAAATTCTGCTTGATAAATTCTCTAAAACTTTTATGCAAATGATTGAAAGTTTTTTGTTTTTTTATTACCCGTTTTATTTATTTATTTATTTAATACTTGGTCAGTTTAATGATTTGTTTGGATAAATATTTAATTTGAATACCATGCAGTGCACAAAATTAAGATTCGAGAGATGGTTGAAGTCAGTGTTCAACAAATGATATTAAGTTTAGATGTTGTGCATCCACTTATTATTAGTGTGACATTTTAGCATGCAAACGAAGGGAAAAACTTCAAGATATCGGCCCTAAAAATCGGCAGCACATATCGGCCATCGGCTGACCCTGACCTCTAAACATCGGCATCGGCTATAGAAAACCCATATTGGTCGATCTCTATTTAGTAGTTGGCTCAAGCCCGTCACAAACAATCGGTATCAAGTTTATTGCACACCGTGTAAGAAGGTGTTGGAGCTGTCTAGTTTAGGCATAACATCCTTACAGTCACATGCAAAGTCAGAAAAGCATAAAGCTGCTGTAAAAGGTCTGCAGCGGGTGCAGGCGATCAGTCAGTTTTGTTCGGCTCCGTCACTTACCCGGTCCAAGTACAGCGCGGGATTCCGTTTGTCTCACATCCAGTGCCACACACAGTGGTTTCGGTTGACTGACTGACTTTGGAAAGTAATGCCATAAAATAATTGTTACTTTACAATGTTACAATTTACAATTGTTATGTGTTGTTCCTGTGTTCTTGATACTTAAGAAAAGGGAGCCTTCAGTTTGTTACCCTTAAGAAAATGGAACCTTTAAATAATAAAAACTTGTTACCTTCAATGAAAGTCAATAAAAAAAGACTTTTGAAAGGAATATTAATGATTTAAGTTATTTTTTGTAATTCGTGTAGGTCATACATTTAAATCATAATGGTCATAAAAGGTCTTAAAAAGTCTTACATTTGACTGACTAAACCCTGCAGAAACCCTGTCATCTGCTCCTGACTCTGTTTCTAGTGGGGACAAAGTTGACTTTTTTGAAGGAATAGATCCGTTCCAGGACACGTAAGTACATATTCATGAGATAGGCTTTGCTTTTTAGTTGAGAATAAACAAAACAAACACAGAATGAATGCGAATGCATGACACAGCGTTTACTCTTGTCATTTCTGTATCGCTTTTGTGCCAAAAACGTCTAACTTATGTATTCATGAGATATGCTTAGCTTTTGAGTTAGAGAATAAAAAAACAAACAAACAAAACACAGAATGAATGTGAGTGCATGCCATTGGATTTACTCTTGACCTTTTTTTATATTGATGTTGTGCCCAAAACAACTAACTAACTAACTTACCATTTTACTTACCTTCTTTGTTGTAGTGTTGAAGATGTTAGACAGGCATCCTGCTCCTCAGATCCATCGGTGCGTGTTTGTAGAGGGAGAGGTCCTAGAGGAGACGAAGCTGACTTTCTTGAAGGAGTAGATACATCGAAGGACACGTAAGTATATATTCATGAGATATGCTTTGCTTTTTAGTTGAGAATAAACAAAACAAACATAGAATGAGTGTGAGTACATGACACAGTATTTACCCTTGTCATTTCTATATTGCTTTTATGCCAAAAACAAATAACTTACATATTCATGAAATATTATTTTATTTTAAGTTAGAGAATAAACAAAACAAATATAGAATGAATGCGAATGCATGACACAGCGTTTACTCTTGTCATTTCTGTATTGCTTTTGTGCCAAAATGTCTAACTTATGTATTCATGAGATATGCTTAGCTTTTGAGTTAGAGAATAAAAAAACAAACAAACAAAACACAGAATGAATGTGAGTGCATGACACAGTATTTACTCTTGTCATTTCTGTATTGCTCCTATGCCAAAAACATCTACTTACCGTTTTACTTACCTTCTTTGTTGTAGAGTTGAAGATGTTAGAGAGGCATCCTGCTCCTCAGAGCCATCTGTGCGGGTTTGTAGAGGAAGAGGTTATGGTTGGAGTTCTAACATCAGAGCCTACAGAAGCCAAAGGTCCTGTGGCAAGGGTTATACATTAGAGACAGCGCCTAATCATTCTGGTGGGTGGAAAACAGAAAAGGACCCTTTACCATTTACCTCAATCCACCCATCCCTCCTCCCCAAAAGAAAGCCAGGTGTGCAGCCACCTCTGTCAACTTCTGTGGACAACCCAACACCCATTGAGCTTTTCAAAATGTATTTTGACAAGTCCGCTATCAAAACACTGTGTTCCAACACTAATAAAAAAGCAGCAAGGAATACTGCTGCAGGGAAAAAGTTCAAGTGGGCTGAAGTCACAGAAGAAGAAATGTGCAAATACCTTGGCCTCACACTCTACATGGGCATTCTAAAGCTTCCAAAGCTCAGAGATTACTGGCGTGTCAAATCCATCTTCCATGTTCCTTACCCTCAAAATGTCATGTCCATAGACTGGTTCCTCAGCATCACATGGAACATGCACTTGAGTGACCCTGCAGAAGATGCTGCCAATGACAGGAAAAAAGGCACAGATGAGTATTGTGGGATTACAAATTGTATTTAAATGTTTAATTTAGATTCTTATTATTCACTTCCTGACTAAGAAATTGTCAGGCAATTCAGGTACTTGAGATCGCTTCCTGACCATTGAGCTTGAGACAGCTGTGCCTTTGTCTCTATGATAATGGTAAGTTCAATGAGTCAGACTACTGAGACTCTCAACTTTTGTTCTGCAAATGGCTTTCTGGCCCAGACTTCCTGGCTCCCTGGCCCAGACGTGGAATCGTTAGGTTGATTGGATTAGTGTCTATCTTTCGGAGCCCCCTGGCCCAGACGTGGAATCGCTAGGTTGATTGGATTAGTGTCTATGCATTTGAAAAACTATTATGTTGCCACGGGAAGTTTGGTAACAAACCAACGCCTCCCTCAGTTGCATGCGTTGTTTGAATTTGTCTCCACCTCCAAAAGTCCCTCCTCGAAAAATGCCTATAAGATACCATGTAAAATTACTTAAGATTGAGATTTCGATGACTACAGCTACCAACAGCTTGTGTTCTCAATAAAGAATCCTGCTGACGATCCAATCCGAAGTCTCCTGGTCTTCTCTTCTGAGTTTCCTACACTTTAGAAGATAAAAGTTCACAACAGATGGTGCCGTGACCCGGATAGAGTTCCAGCTTCCTCACCTGAAAACTTCAAGCTCAAACAAAGATCTGCATCCAGACTGCATCTTTTGGAATCCAGCGAAACTTCCAGCTGAACAAAGATTCCCAGACTGATTTTTTCTCTCAACCAAGGGTTGTGGTGAGTACTGTCTCTAATCCAAAAGAACCTAAGACCAGTACAAATGTTGTATCCTCTGTGCCGTCAGAGAAGAGTTAACATACATCTGTAGGGTTTGTTTAACTAAGTTTATCCTCTAAAGTTTTCTTTTAGAGATGAATGTTATCCTCTGTTTCAGGCAGGGAAGATTTGGCATTACGTGCTAATAATTTTGATATTGGTTATCCTCTGTTCTTTCAGGCAGGGAAGATTTGGCATTACGTGCTAAAAATTGGTTATCATCTGTTTCAGGCAGGGAAGTTTAGCATCATGTGCTAAAAATTGGTTAACCTCTGTTTCAGGCAGGGAAGATTTGGCATTACGTGCTAAAAATTGGTTATCCTCTGTTTCAGGCAGGGAAGGTTAGCATTTCGTGCTAATAATTTTGGTTTATCCTCTGTTCTTGTAGGCAGGGAAGTTAAGTGTGAAGTGTTGGTAATTTGGAAAGTTAACAATAGTTAAGCTTTGTTAACAAAGTGTACCCTCTGTTGATCAGAGAAGTTTTTTTTTGTTTTAGTGTTTGTTTGTGTGGTACAGAAGAAACTTACAAAATGGTTAGAAGGAATGCTAGGCTGATTCCAACCACAGAAAAGATTGGTCTTGCGACTCCTTTGTGGTCAGATAGTGAATTCAAAACGCTGTTAGGGGAACAAATGGACCTAATAGTCACTGAATAAGTTAGACAAGAACTAACGCAGAAATATGAGATTCATCCAGACAAGACTTGGTCGGTAGATGAGTGTAAAAAGGTACTAGGAGCAAGTATTCATAAGAACAATGTGAAAGGCATTATCTGTTGTCACAGAGAATTCAGTGTAACACTAGCTACACAACAGTCTCAGCGTAACTCAGAGCTAGAGAAACAGAACAATGAACTCCGTGCTAGAGTGTCCACTTTGACTAAGAAATTGAACCTCAAGAAAGCTGCAGCAAAAACTGATGTGGAAGTTAGTCAGCCTGATAACATTTACCCTGATTTACAAGCGTTCTTTGAAACAGATGTAGCTCTCCAATCAGTAACTGATGTGCCTGTAAATTCAGTCAATGTGTGTGGTGCTAGGAGAAGATCTCAGGGAATTGAGGAAACTGATAGTGTTCCTTTCAATTCTTCTGTTGTGCAAATACAAACTGTTGCCAAAGCTTTATGTCCTAAAGATATAGAGAGACTATCTCAGAGTTTACCGTCAGCACGCACACATTTTTCTGAATTTAGAAGAACATTGATCAGTAAAATGCGTCTTTATGACATGTCGTTGGCAGAAGTCACGCAGCTGATGTCACAAATTCTAACTGAATCTGAATTCAACAGTTTTGAATATGCTGTTACTTCTGAACTGCGAAATGCCAGTAAGGGTGATTTAAGAGAAGGTATTTTGAAAATCCTAAAGAATATCTTAGGACCCAAAATAGATTGGTCTAGAATTACTACCTGTGTGCAAAGGAAAGAAGAAACTGTGAGTGAATATACTGAGAGATTTTGTCAGTCAGCTGTAATTTACAGTGGAATTGTTGATGACCCTGAAAGTGTGCTAGATGACAAGGGACCCCTGGTTCGTATCTGGTCAGATGGCCTTGTAGCCGAATACAGAAAAGCTTTACCATTCTTAGATCTAACTTGGTCTAACAGAACTCTCAGAAGTAACCTAGACAGGTTAGCTACATGGGAAAGAGATGCTGATGTCAAGGCAAAAGTAAGAGTAGCAGCAGCTACGTTTAACACAACGAAGCAAGACAATAGATGGTCTAAAAGAGAAAGCAAATGCAAATACTGTGGAAAATTAGGACATTGGGAGAAAGAGTGTAGGAAGAAGTTGCAAGATAGTAAAAGAAATGCTATGCATAATTCTGCTCCTTCTCAGCCTGCCTACAACCCTGAAGTAGTTCCGCCAGTGACCACTGAAACTGAATTGAATTGAATTGAATTGAATTGAATCTACGTCAAGCAAATTCTTTATCGTCTATTTTCTATCTTAAATTCCGATTTTATACACAATAATTTTTGTTTCTATGTCGCGTGAATATATCCCGATCGCATTCTGCAACGAGAATAATCAGAGCGGCTTGTTATCGCAAGTTTTATTTTGATTTCGAGTCCGCTATTAGCTTATAGCCCGTTAGCAAAGCCAGCGCGGGTGCCGCTAACGCAGCTAATACCCCTTTTCACACACACACACACACACACACACACACACACACACACACACACACACACACACACACACACACACACACACACACACACACACACACACACACACACACACACACACACACACACACACACACACACACACACACACACACACACACACACACACACATTTAACATTGTTTCATTGTTACTTGCTTTAATGGAGGATCGCTTGTGTCACGACACTTTACGGCACACACGGCAACGGCAAACATGCTGATCACTTCCGGTTTGTCGTTGACGCGTGTTCTGAGCTGAATTTCCGTCAAGCCAATTATTTATCGTCTATTTTCTATCTTAAATTCCGATTTTATACACAATAATTTGTTTTTCTATAACGTGTGAATATATCCCCGATCGCGTTCTGCAACGAGAATAATCAGAGCGGCTTGTTATCACAAGTTTTATTTTGATTTCCCGAGTCCGCTATTAGCTTATAGCCCGTTAGCAAAGCCAGCGCGGGTGCCGCTAACGCAGCTAATACCCCTTTTTACACACGCATACACACATTTAACACTGTTTCACTGTTACTTGCTTAAATGGCGGATTTGTGTCTACCTTTGTGTGCAGGTGAGGACACTTTCGAGCTGCATTCGGCGCAGCTCGAGCTGGAGGCCGTGGAGAGACGGATCCGCGAGCTGCTTGGGAAACAGGCCCAGCTGAGGAAACGGATAGCAACGCTGGAAACATCTCGGGCTGACGCTCATAAGTCCGGGGTAAGTATGCAGCGTGCTGCTAACACTCCCATCACCTCTACTCCGTGTGTTTCTCTGCACAGGCCCCGTGCACCCGGGACGCGATCGTCACAGATGGCCTTCACTCCGGCGCCGGGAAACCACGGACCCTGGATGCAGCAGCGGAAGACGCGATCCAGGCCCCGGGCGACGACTTCTCCCCCTCCGGTCTTCGACATCTCATCCCGGAACCGCTTCGCCCCTCTCTGCGAGACTGATCGTGATGCTGTGGTCATCGGAGACTCAATCGTCCGGCATGTCCGTGCTACGTTAGCTGAAGGTAAAGTGCACACTCATTGTCTCCCTGGTGCTCGTGTTCTTGATGTTTCTGTGCAGATACCCGCGATCCTGAAGGATGACGAGAGCGTTGCAGCTGTTGTGATTCACGCGGGGGCTAACGACACCAAGCTGCGGCAGACGGAGACACTGAAGAGGGACTTCAGGAGCCTGATCGAGACGGTACGCAGCACATCGCCCGCAACGACGATCATCGTGTCAGGACCTCTTCCCACGTATCGACGAGGACACGAACGGTTCAGTAGACTGTTTGCTTTAAATGAATGGTTGTTTTCATGGTGTACAGAGCAGAAAATTCTCTTTGTCAATAATTGGAATCTTTTCTGGGAGCGTCCTAGGCTATTTCGTGCTGATGGCCTGCACCCCAGCAGAGTCGGTGCGGAACTCCTGTCGGACAACATCACCAGGACGCTACGCTCTATGTGACTAGTAAGCCAATTCTCCAATAACAGCTATGATGACTTTTGTTCTACCCACTTAAATGATAAAGGTACTTGCAGTGTCCAATCTATACAGACTGTGTCTGTTCCCCGAATAGTGAGTTCAAAATATAAATTTAATGCAGGATCTAGAACAAATCTGATCGTGATTAAACCAGAAAAAGGCAAAATAAATGAACAAAAACTATTTTTAAAACTTGGGCTCCTAAATATCCGATCACTCACACCGAAAGCAGTTATTGTAAATGAAATAATCACAGATAATAGTTTTGATGTACTCTGTCTGACTGAAACCTGGCTTAAAACAAATGATTATTTTGGTCTAAATGAATCTACTCCACCAAGCTACTGTTATAAGCACGAGCCTCGTCAGACTGGTCGTGGCGGCGGTGTCGCAACAATATATAGTGATATTCTCAATGTTACTCAGAAAACAGGATACAGGTTTGACTCATTCGAAATACTTATGCTCAATGTTAAACTGTCAGATAAGCTAAATAAATCTGTCCTATCTCTTGCTCTGGCTACTGTGTATAGACCGCCAGGGCCATATACAGATTTTCTAAAAGAATTTGCAGACTTCCTCTCAGACCTATTGGTTACTGTTGATAAAGCACTAATTGTTGGAGATTTTAACATTCACGTTGATAATACAAATGATGCGTTAGGACTTGCGTTTACTGACCTAATAAACTCTTTTGGTGTCAAGCAAAATGTCACCGGGCCGACACATCGTTTTAATCATATGCTAGATTTAATAATATCGCATGGAATTGATATTACTGATATAGATATCGTACCTCAAAGTGATGATGTTACTGACCATTTCCTTGTATCGTGCATGCTGCATATTACTGATATTAACTATATGGCTCCGCGTTATCGCCCAGGCAGAATTATTATTCCAGCCACTAAAGACAGATTCACTAATAACCTGCCTGATTTAGCTCAACTGCTCTGTGTACCCATAAATACAGATGAACTAGACACAATTACTAGCACCATGGGAACTATCTTCTCTAATACGTTAGAAACTGTTGCACCCATCAAATTAAAAAAGGTTAGAGAAAAACGTGCTGCGCCATGGTACAACAGTTATACCCATTCTCTCAAGAAAGAAACTCGTATTGTTGAGCGCAAATGGAGAAAAACTAACTTGGAAGTCTTTAGAATTGCATGGAAAAACAGTATGTTCAGCTATAGACAGGCTCTAAAAACTGCAAGAACCGAGTATATCCGCAAACTCATAGATAATCACCAAAACAATCCAAGGTTTTTATTTAGCACAGTGGCTAGATTAACAAATAAACAGATGTCACCCGATCTAAATATTCCCTCACAGTTTAATACTAATGACTTTATGAATTTCTTTACTGAAAAAATAGATAATATCAGAAATACAATAACAAATGTAGATTCTACCGCGTCTAGTACTTCAGCTTCATTCATCGCACCCAAAGAAAAACTGCATTGCTTTACAACTATAGGACAGGATGAGCTAAATAAACGTATCACTGCATCTAAACCAACAACATGTTTATTAGATCCTGTACCCACTAAACTATTGAAAGAGTTGTTACCTGTTGCAGAACAACCGCTTCTCAATATTATTAACTCCTCGTTATCTTTAGGTCACGTCCCAAAACCATTTAAGCTGGCAGTTATTAAGCCTCTTATTAAGAAACCAAAATTAGATCCTTGTGAACTGGCAAATTACAGGCCCATCTCAAATCTTCCGTTTATGTCAAAAATATTAGAAAAAGTAGTGTCTGCTCAATTGTGCTCCTTTTTGCTCAAAAATGATATCTATGAAGAATTTCAGTCAGGTTTCAGGCCCCGCCATAGCACAGAAACTGCACTTGTTAAAATTACAAATGACTTACTTCTTGCGTCAGACCAAGGCTGCATCTCGCTGCTAGTTTTACTTGATCTTAGTGCTGCGTTCGACACTATAGATCATGACATACTGATAGATCGATTACAAAACTATACAGGTATTCAAGGGCAGGCTCTAAGATGGTTTAGATCCTACCTGTCCGATCGCTACCAACTTTGTTTATTTAAACGGGGAGTCATCTCAATTAACACCAGTAAAGTATGGAGTACCACAAGGATCTGTCCTAGGTGCTCTGTTATTTTCATTATATATGTTGCCCCTTGGTAATATTATTAGAAAATACGGGATTAGTTTCCATTGTTATGCTGATGACACTCAACTATATATCTCAACAAAACCAGATGAAACCTCTAAACGATCTAAGCTAACGGAGTGTGTTAAAAATATAAAAGATTGGATGACCAGTAATTTTCTCCTATTAAATTCAGATAAGACAGAGATATTAATTATTGGACCTAAAAACAGTACACAGAATCTCTTGGATTACAATTTGCAACTAGACGGATGTAATGTTACTTCCTCTACAGTTAAAAATCTGGGTGTTATATTAGACAGCAACCTTTCTTTTGAAAATCATATTTCAAATGTTACAAAAACAGCATTCTTCCATCTTAGAAACATTGCCAAGCTACGGAACATGTTAAGTGTTTCTGATGCTGAAAAGCTAGTTCATGCATTCATGACCTCTAGACTGGATTATTGTAATGCACTGCTAGGTGGTTGTCCTGCATCTTCAATAAACAAGCTACAGATAGTACAAAATGCTGCGGCTAGAGTCCTTACCAGGTCAAGAAAATACGATCATATTACTCCAATTTTACAGTCTCTGCACTGGCTACCTATTAAGTTCCGTATTAGTTACAAAATATTATTACTAGCCTATAAGGCCCTAAATGATTTAGCTCCTACGTACCTAACTAATCTTCTATCACGCTACAATCCAACCCGTTCCCTAAGGTCGCAAAACTCCGGACTCTTGGTAGTACCTAGAATAGCAAAGTCCACTAAAGGAGGTAGAACTTTTTCATATCTGGCTCCTAAACTCTGGAATAGCCTTCCTGATAACGTTCGGGGTTCAGACACACTCTCTCTGTTTAAATCTAGATTAAAGACACATCTCTTTAGCCAAGCATTCATATAATGCATCTCACAATCTTGTACTGCTAGTCTTTCTGAACAAATGCACTTTATTATGCTTCAGCTTGGGTTATACTGATAATTTCATCCAGGGTTATTCCTGGATGGAACAACTGCTACGCTAATTGTCTTATTGTTTCTATGTTTCTGCCACGGGATTAACATCCCGTGGTAGCTAGGAATTACACAAGCTTCAGTCTGGATCCAACCCTTAAACGATCTGAGATGACCGAACACCTGAGAATAGATGATGACAAGCCTTAGGAGGACCTCAGAGGAAGCCATCCATCAGCGATTATACTGACTTAACAAAAGTCTGCCATAAATGGAGGATCAGCACCTAAAGACAACCTCTACAGCCCTGAACGTCAGCGGAGTCTAGGACACATAGATGAGCCCCAGAGACAGATCTCCAGTGAGGAACTCGTCACCTAGACATCCATCGGGTAAAGACCACTGGAACCAGTGGACTGCTTACACTCTGACTTTGCTGCAGTTGGAACAAACTACTGGTTTGTCTGGCCGGAGGGGAACTGGCCCCCCGACTAAGCCTGGTTCTCCCAAGGTTTTTTTCTCCATTCTGTCACCGATGGAGTTTTCGTTCCTTGCCGCTGTCGCCTCTGGCTTGCTTAGTTGGGGAATCTTCATTTCCAACAATATCATCGACTTGATTGCACAAATATTATTTAAACTGAACTGAGCTGGACAATGCCATCACTAAATTCTATAATGAAATGCATTGAGCTGAAAATTGAGTGTTAAATCCTATCATTTTACATTATTGACAACTTGCCTATTTTGATACTGTGCAGTGCTTTGTTACAATTTGTATTGTTAAAGGCGCTATATAAATAAAGGTGACTTGACTTGACTTGACTTGATACAGGTGCAGAAATTACAGTAATTCCTACAAAATTGGCACAAGGTTTAAACATCCCATACAAGAAAACCAAACTTTGTTTAACTGGCGTAATAGGTGAAGATTCTGTTTTGTATGAAACTCCGCCCATAGAGGTACAATTTGGCCCAAAAACTCTGACTACAAAATTGCTATGCGCTCCATTAAATACAGGTGCTATTTTAGGCATGGATCTTCTGAGACAAATAAATCTAACTTTAGACATGTCCTCAGAATCTACTAGCATAAAAATTTCCTCAGCACAGATTTCTACCAATAATGCAACCCCTCCCGAGTATGCTTTCTTACAGAATCATCCAATTTGGGCTAAAGACAAGGATGATTGTGGTTTGTTGACAGGTGTAGAACCAGTTAAATTGACAGGAACTCCACCTCCGGTCACCAAACAATATCCGATTAATAAGGAAGCTATACAGGGAATCAAACTTATTGTAGAAAATTTTCTGACGCAAGGAGTGCTAGTTAAAACCAACAGTCCATGTAATTCACCCATATGGCCCATCAAGAAATCTAATGGGACATGGAGACTTACAATAGACTACAGAGTAGCCAATAAACATATTGATAAAATCACCCCCCTAGTGGCAGATCCATCTACAATTTGTAATGGCTTACCATTAGATTGTAAGATTTTTTCAGTAATTGATATGTCTAATGGATTTTTTTCTGTACCGTTGCACTCTGACAGCCAGCCATGGTTAGCTTTCACAGTTGACTATGAACAATACCAGTGGACACGATTGCCACAGGGATTTCAAAACTCCCCAACCATATATCATCAGGCTGTCAGACGTGATTTGTGTGACCCAAAATGTCCGGTAAATCAGTCCACTATGATCCAATATGTCGATGATAATTTGATTGCCTCAACAGATCATGAGGTACATCACACTGAATTGGCATCGTTGTTGGACTATTTGCATAAAAAGGACACAAATGCAGCTTTCACAAAGCTCAAATTGCTAAAAAGCAAGTCACATTTCTGGGTCAAACAATTGGTGCAGGAAATAGATCCATTACACAGGATCGAGCGGCTTCAGTCAAAGCCATACCTCCGCCTACTACCATTAAAACACTCCGCTCATTTTTAGGAACAGCAGGTTATTGTAGACCTTGGATTGAAGACTATGCCTCGATTGCTCAGCCTCTCTATGATTTGTTGAAAGGCCATGGTAAAGATTCAGATACTGTTTGTGTGGAAGAACTTCATCTCAAAGCTTTTGAATGATTTGAAGAGAGCACTATGTCAAGCACCAGCATTAGGAATTGCCCAATCTGATAGACCCTTTGTGCTTTATGTCCATGAACACTTAGGCTTTATGACTGCATGTCTAATGCAAGATCATGGGGGCAGCTTACGCCCAATTCATTACTATTCCTGTAAACTTGACATAGTCGCTCAAGGTATGGGCCCATGCCTCAGAGCAGTACAGGCAGTTCATCTAGCGCTTCAGGCTTCTTCAGGAATGGTGTTAGGTCAGACTGTAAACGTAAAATGCCCTCACGCAGTGTCCGCACTAATGAATCAAGCAAAAGTCACTTCTGTCACCTCCTCCCGTTGGGGAAATTGGTTAGCAACTCTCACAGCCCCGAACATTGTTATACAGCGTGCACCAGTCACGAACCCATCCTCATGTATGATGTCTGCAATGACTGAAGTTGTGTTAGAGGGTGAAGGCGAAATGACTCATGATTGTGTTACGCTTACATATGCAGCGACAAGTGAAATAGCAGAAACTCCCATAGAGAACACAGAATTGGAGTTGTTTGTTGATGGTTCAGCTCAAGTTATTGAAGGTAACAGACGAGCAGGATATGCAGTAACTTCCACCGCTGAAGTATTTGCTTCAGGTCGTCTTCCAGATCATTTTTCAGCTCAAGCTGCAGAACTAGTAGCCTTAACTAGAGCATGCACGCTAGCATCAGGATCGGTTGCAAATATCTACACAGATTCCAGGTATGCTTTTGGGGTAATTCATGATTTTGGTGTCATTTGGCAAACCAGAAAATTTCTAACTTCTGCTGGATCCCCCATTAAGCATGCTGGATTAGTGAAAGATTTAATGTTTGCCATGAAACTACCAAAGAAATTAGCGGTGATCAAAGTGAAAGCACATCTCACAACTAATACTATGGAAGCTAAAGGTAATGCTCTTGCTGATGTAGCGGCTAAACAGGCTTGTTTCTATGCAACTGTACAAGTGTGTTCAGGTAGTACAGCACAGAAGACAATTCTACCTCCTGAATCAATCGTTGATCTGTATAAAGACGTTCCTCTATATGAAGCATGGACATGGTTAGACAAAGGAGCCACTGTGGATTCATCCGGCTGCTGGACCAAAGGGGGAAAGTATGTTGCTCCCGAATCACTGTTGCCATATTTGGCTCAACAAATACACAGTTTGGGTCATAGTGGTCCAGCAACGATGAATCACAGGTTCTCAAATTAATGGTGGAATCCAAAATTCAGAAACGCAGCCACTGAAACAGTCAAGAGATGTGTTACATGTCAGAAAAATAATGATGTACCAGCAGCCACTACACCAGCAGCACATACCCCAGCTCCACCAGGGCCATTTCGTCACCTGCAAGTTGATTACATATCGTTGCCCCCTTGTAAAGGAAAAACTGATGTTTTGGTAGTAATAGACAAGTTCTCAAGATGGGTAGAAGCTTATCCAACAGGGCGTGGTACAGCTGCACATACTGCTAAATGTCTTGTCACTGATTTCATTCCCAGATGGGGATTACCAGATTGCATTGACTCAGATCAAGGTAACCACTTCACAGGACAGGTAGTCAAGGAAGTGTCTAGAATGTTGAAGATTAAGTGGAACCTTCACTGTCCCTATAGGCCACAAGCATCAGGACAAATTGAACGATCAAACAGAACAATCAAAACCAGGCTAAGCAAAATGCATCAGGAAGGAGTACCATGGGTTGAAGCACTGCCCGCAGTACTGTGTAGTATGAGAGCATCACCTAACAGATCAGTAGGACTGAGCCCTCATGAGATTATTACTGGACGCCCAATGCAGATGCCAGGTGTGATTGATCTTAGAAATACTGATGTGCACATTGCTTCAGATGCCCTGATCGCTTACTGTGAAAACCTCACAAAGGCAGTGCAGAGTGCCAAAGAGAGAGTTGAGTCGTGTTGGCAGACTCCACCAGAAGGTGGACACACAATCATCCCAGGTCAATGGGTCATGATAAAGGCGTTCATAAACAAGCCATTAGAGCCTAAGTGGTACGGACCACATCAAGTGATGTTGATTACAGCAGCTGCAGTATTGTGTCAGGGAAGGAAACTTGGACTTGTCACACTGTAAAGTTGTTCCTCCCCCTCAGGGATAGGTAGGACAGACACAAGAACCAGTGAGGAGCCCAGGGAAGAACCGAAAGCAACAGGCTTCGGGGGCCACCCTGCGGTGAAGATTTCCTCAAGGCCTTTCCCCATCCAATGTCCATCCTTTCCCCTGTTCTTTAGGTGTGCAGAATTGGAAATAGGGAAAGAAGGAACAACAATAGCAGACTATATTTGACAGAGATACACCCATGGTTGCAGACTCTACCAAATACTGCTCTGTGCCATTGTCTCAATTGTTTTTGTTTCTTTCTTCCTCTGGAGATACCACTTGATGGCTGTCCTGAGATCCATAGACCGCCCTTCTCACTGCAGATGAAGCCACAACCTCTAGAAAACAACAACATTGCCGGCCAACTATTACACAACGCAGAGACTCACATACGGGAACTTCAGTCATCCATCAACATGATCATTTTCGTACCTTGATCTGCAAAATTACACCGGACTGAAGATAATTCTTCATGGTTCGGAAACTTGTTTAAACCCTCTGTGGATCAAGGAAATAGCATTCTGCTGTTGTTTCTACTTGCGTACTATCTATGCATCCACAGTATCAAGTGTTTCTTTCAGCAAACACTCCCGCCTCTCCGAGGAAATGAATCCAACCAGAAAAGATTATTCCTGTAAGAACTTCACGGACCCTTTCATGTTTTGTTTCTGTGTCACTGCAATTACATTAAGCAACACAGAACTTTATGTGCCTGTAACGATTACAAGTCGAATTAACTTTTAAGTGTCTAAATTTGTATTTTTGAGTTATTAGAACTCTCAAAGGGGGAATTGTGGGATTACAAGTATTTAAAGTTTAATTTAGATTCTTATTATTCACTTCCTGACTAAGAAATTGTCAGGCAATTAGGTGCTTGAGATCGCTTCCTGACATTAGCTTGAGACAGCTGTGCCTTTGTCTCTATGATAATGGTAAGTTCAAACAGACTACTGGACTCTCAACTTTTGTTCTGCAAATGGCTTTCTGGCCCAGACTTCCTGGCTCCCTGGCCCAGACGTGGAATCGTTAGGTTGATTGGATTAGTGTCTATCTTTCGGAGCCCCCTGGCCCAGACGTGGAATCGCTATGTTGATTGGATTAGTGTCTATGCATTTGAAAAAATTATGTTGCCACGGGAAGTTTGGTAACAAACCAACGCCTCCCTCAGTTGCATGTGTTGTTTGAATTTGTCTCCACCTCCAAAAGTCCCTCCTCCAAAAATGCCTATAAGATACCATGTAAAATTACTTAAGATTGAGATTTCGATGACTACAGCTACCAACAGCTTGTGTTCTCAATAAAGAATCCTGCTGACGATCCAATCCGAAGTCTCCTGGTCTTCTCTTCTGAGTTTCCTACACTTTAGAAGATAAAAGTTCACAACAGAATGACTGTCTGCATAGAATATGGCCTCTATATGACAGTTTACGTGTAGCCTGCAAAGCTGTTTACCACCCTGACAAAAACCTTTCTGTGGATGAGCGAATGGTTGCCACCAAAGCCAGAATCAGCCTGAAGCAGTACTAAAAAAACAAGCCAACAAAGTGGGGAATAAAACTGTTTGTGTTGTGTGACAGTAATGGCTACACAGTAGATTTCAACATTTACACAGGGAAGTCCAGTGTCGTAAGTGGGAAGGGACTTTATTCGATGCTGTGATGTCACTTGTCACAAAGGAGTTCTGGGATCTGGATACCACATTTAATGTGATAATTGTATACCAGTCCAGTACTTTTCCAGCACCTTTATAACCTGGGGTTTGGAGCCTGTGGAACATCAGGGACAAAGATTGGTGTCCCAAAAACCAAAGTGAATGCGCTGAAAGAAATCTCCACGGGGGTCAATAAGGTGGATCAGAAGGGATCACTCCTTTTCACAAAATGGATGGACACACGAGAGGTGAGTGTGTGCACTACTCTAAACTGTAACTTGGGGACACTGTGAAAAGAGTGTGCAAATCCACAGTGGGTACAAGAACGTGGAGTTCCAGTTCCTCAGCTGTCAAAGATACAATCGCTTCATGGGGGGAGTTGACCTTTCAGACCAG
This sequence comes from Ptychobarbus kaznakovi, assembly GCA_027422405.1. Taxonomy (NCBI): domain Eukaryota; kingdom Metazoa; phylum Chordata; class Actinopteri; order Cypriniformes; family Cyprinidae; genus Ptychobarbus; species Ptychobarbus kaznakovi. The sequence continues at coordinate 91,633 of JAPDDN010000645.1, read as the reverse complement.
TTGATTGGCTACTATTCCTCATGGAAAAAAGCAGGAAGTGGTACACTGTGCTTCAACATGATTGCTGTCACAAAACTTGCTGTACAAGCAACTTGTAACAGCAAAGAGGAGCAGCCCATGACACACCACTTCCAAGAACTTGACAGCGGAGCTGTGTGGGGTGTCTGCAACCTGCACGGGAGAGCTCAGCACACCTGTTGCCATTTCTGGTAATGGCTCAAAAAAAGCCACACACCAGATGAGGCTGTGTGGGAAATGCACTCCATTCATGTGTGAGAACTCCATTCTGGACAGGAACTGTCACAAGTCCTATTCAGCTAGGGTTCTGGAATGTAGGGGTGCCTTGTATTATGTGTATATGTAGTGGTTCAGCATGTTTAGGTCTGAATGTACAGTTTTTTTTTGTTTTGTTTTTATAAATTACAATTTAATTTTACACAAGAATATCTGACATGGTCTCATTCAGTTCAATCAACATTGCTCTCAAAAGCAAAATGTTACTGTTTGGCTTCACAGCGCACTGTTTATAAGAATTAGTGTATCTCAAAAACTAATTTATGTAAACAGTTCAAATCAATTTTGTGTAGTTCTAAAGTGTTTTATGCAAGTTTTTTACAATGACAAATTTGAGGTTGACATTAGTCATATTCCTGTATTTAATAAAATATGTAAAAAAAGTAATAATAATAATATTTTTGCGTGTGTTTATTGCACTTTTGAGCTATTTATCTAGTTACTATGGATTTCTTACATACATAGCCTTCAAATTGGGGAAGTAAGGATTGTATTGATATATGGCATATGAAAATATTCAAAAGAATGACAACACAGCATGTAAAAATACTAAGATATGCTCTGGTGGAACTGTTCTATGGCAGGTCTTAAAGGGTTAAACACTCAGACTACTTATAATGGGCACAATCTGCAGGAGAGTTGAGGCAATGGCCAATGACAGCAAAAGTAAAAGTCCTAGAACTTTGTAGGAGTAGGCTTGTACAATATCATATGAATTTGCTGAAATTCTATTAATTATTACTACTTCTGCGTAACACTTTGCTGGAGGTTCTTCCTGACGGGGCCGTGGGATATGTAAACCAAAGTTTAAGAAACATCATATGCTGTGCAAAATGTAACTGCCGTAATGTTCAGTCAAAGGGTTAGGACCAACACAGACGTACCATTGGAAATGTTTGCCTTTGCATATTTTGGTCTTCTCCATAAACACACAAGATGGCCAAATTCATCCCTCTCCACAAACAAGGCGAGACAAGAGTTTGACAGGCCTTACTTTTGTCTTCCCTTTTAGCTGAAACAAAGAAAACAGAAACTGTTAAATGTTGAACCTTTGAATGACTTTAGCCTGCCTGGCAGCTTCTTCAAGTTCAGCATTGAGAGCTTTGAGTACAAGTTACCTGTTGATATTAGCAGATTTTTTACATAACTGATCACAATTTGATTCTGTTTTGAAAATATGCCATGATGAACAAGAGAGAGGAAGAAAGAGAGCAAACATGTGTCAATTAATTACACTTTACATTTATGCATTTAGCAGATGCTTTTATCCAAAGTGACTTACAGTGCATTCAGGTTATACATGTATTGTCAGTATGTGTCTAATTATGAATAACAGTTCATAAAAATAGGAAAGGAAAAGCTGACAGAGAGAGAGATGTAGATAAACAGCTGTTGCCCTGCTGAAAAAAAACAATAGAACCCTGCCCAAAACACAATAAAAAATATAATGGGTTTAATGGTTATAATGGGAATTGTATTGGTTTTAATGGAAACTATAATGGTGTCTACTGGTGTGTGATGGATTATATTGGTGGGATGTTAAATCCTGATGGAGAAATGCCCAAAAACACACTACAAAAAGGAATTTTGTTATGGTTTTACTGGAAAAAGATAATGGTTTATAATGTTATTTTAATGGAAACCATTGGAATTTCTGTGATGGTTTCTATTGGGCTTCTATTCTTTTTTTAGCAGGGTGGACACCAAAGGTTGTTGTATGAGATGGAGATGTACATAGGGCTGTGACGATAACCGCATTACCGCTTCACTGCGGTAATGAGATGCCGACTGCGGTGTTGAGGTCATCACCATCATCACCGCACTTTTTTTTCACGGACCCGACCAGATTTCTTGCAACGCGGGAATAAAACACGGTAGTGGTCGGTAACTCTGGTGTAATTTGAACGGGAGTGGGCGGTCTAACAATACCCTGAGAGAGAGTAATAGTATGCTTTGTGTCACATAAAAATGATTTATTACCCTCATAAAATACCACCCAAAACTGGACACCTGTTTGTACAGCCCCCACCCTTCTGTCTAAGTTCCCCACGTGGAGCTTAGACGGATAACCCCACGTGGGATAACCCACGTTGGTATAACCCACGTGGTATATCTGATCCGGGGGGAGGAGGTGTGGAATGTTTTTGTGAGAAAAAACAATAAATTGTGAAACTGTGTAAAATGGTAAGAAAGGGAAGTTTTTATTAAAGTTTTTTCATACACATACATGTGAAGGCGTCGAATATACACGTAAAATAAGCAATATCTATTTTTCCAGAAAGCGTTGTTTAAAATTAGGTAAAATGCAGTGTAAGAAAACAAATAAATATCTAGGTTTAGTCTAATCTTACTTCGGTATAAAAAAAAATATAAAATGCGTCAGACGCGTTTGTTAAAACCTAGTAATATTGTAATTCAAAAAGTAGTTAGTTCGACAGTGTTAAAGAAAAATACAATATCAAAGTAAATAGACTAGGAAAAAAGACATCAAGACGCGTTTGTTAAAACCTAGTAATATTACAATTTTAAACTAGTTAGTTTGACAGTGTTAAAGAAAAATACAATATCAAAGTAAATAGACTAGGAAAAAAGACATCAAGACGCGTCTGTTAAAACCTTAGTAATATTGTAATTCAAAAAGTAGTTAGTTTGACAGTGTTAAAGAAAAATACAATATCAAAGTAAATAGACTAGGAAAAAATACATCAAGACGCGTTTGTTAAAACCTAGTAACGTTACAATTTTAAACTAGTTAGTTTGACAGTGTTAAAGAAAAATACAATATCAAAGTAAATAGACTAGGAAAAAAGACATCAAGACGCGTCTGTTAAGACCTTAGTAATATTGTAATTCAAAAAGTAGTTAGTTCGACAGTGTTAAAGAAAAATACAATATCAAAGTAAATAGACTAAGAAAAAAGACATCAAGACGCGTTTGTTAAAACCTAGTAACGTTACAATTTTAAACTAGTTAGTTTGACAGAATTAAAGACAATACAAAATCAAAGTAAATAGACAGAAGTGTGTTACAAGGAAAGCGGGTAAAACGAAGGTAAAAAGCTTCATACATTTACCAACGATTTAAAAAGATTAACTTGCATTGAGAGGGCCACGCGTGTCCATATAGAGAGCTCCTTACGCATCGACAGTCAAACACTGAATGAGCTCCCAAGCGCAGCGGGGGCAGACCACGCCTACGACCAACCCTCTAACGCTGGAGATTTAAAGTAACTAAAAACAAAGTAATGTTTTTAAAACGTTAGAATTTATTTTGAATAAGTCTTTTAAATGTCTTAATTAATTAACCCATTCAACATCATTCACCTAAAACATGTAGGCTATAGCTTGAATGCGCTGTAAGTCGCTTTGGATAAAAGTGTCTGCTAAATGCATAAATGTAAATCTTTTCACTTTAAAAATAGTTTAGTACGACTAGTTAACTTTTAAACAAACAAACAACCCCCCATAGGTTGCGGAAAATGTTTCATTCAACCTAAGTTATTGTCACATGTAAGACTTATAGCGTTATATAACGTGTTATATAGCGTGTGTGCGTGTATACATTGAAACGTGAAACCATGTTAAATGGGGAAAAAAGTTTTTTTTATTAAAGTTTTTTTTTTTTCATACACATACAACAATGTCACGGAAAAACTTCAAAACAAGAAGGTCCGAGTATAGCATTTATAAAAGAGTGCAAAAATAGACAACGTAAACCAAATAGGGGCAAAACAGAGTAACAGAAACAATAAACCAACGCCAAAGACAAAGAAAACCCGGGCTTGAATGTGGATAAGCTAACAAAGGTTAACTTGGTTTATATTAAACAAGTTAATATAAGAAAATGCATCGAATATACACGTAAAATGAGCGATGCTTTTAATTTTTTTTCCAGAAAGTATTGTTTAAAATAAATTATGAAAAGTACATTTTGACAAAGCTAGAGGACGGAAAAAGACATCAGTCCGTTAAATAAGATTTAAGATACAGATCAAAATCTAGGTTTAGTCTAATCTTACAAATGAGAAAATAAATAAAAATGCGTCAGACGCGTTTGTAAAAATTGTAACATTACAATTTAAAACTACTTTTGACAGAGTTAAAGGAACACGTATCTACCTAACATCTAAAAATAAATAAATATCACACCATTAAGAACATTCACGTTCCAAGTCTTTTGAACTAATATTACAAGTTAAATATTATAGCGATGCCCTACCGTGGTGTAAAATAAAATACAAATCAGATTCCCTAAGCAAGAGTGTAAGACATACAAAATAACAAACATTTAACCGTTGTCTAAAAAGAATCATACATTTATCCGTTGTCTAAAAAGAAAACAATATCAGAGGAGTTTGTTAAAACACAGCAGTCAAAAGATAGTCCATCATAACTTAGCTGAACGGAAAAGTTAAACAAAAGAAAAAGTCCCAAACGGCGAGAAGTCCGCACGTGTCCGTCTCAAAACTCAAAATGGCGAGACATCCGGTCATCAGACAGACCACGCCCAAAGACTACCCCTAACCCTGGAGTTATTCCAAAACGGAGATTTAGAGTAAAGTAAAACATTAAAGTTAATTTTGAATAAGTCTTTTACATGTCTTAATTAATTAACCCATTCAACATCATACACCTAAATCTTTTCACTTTAAAAATAGTTTAGTAGACCTATAGTTTTAACTTTTTAACAAACAAGTCCTAACCTCTGGGGAAAGTATGTTTTATTTGTTTAACAACACATTTTCCTTTATTTACTTAGGTTTTAATAGGTTTTTAGTCAGGCGATCAAAGCAACCCCGTTGCATCAATTTATGACACGCCTGTGAGTTTTGGAGGAAGCACAGAGGTGTAAACGCACACACATACGCACACGCGCGCGCTGGAACGGTTCACCGTCCGGTCATAGGACGCATGCCCTATTGAACCTTGTTTTATGACAAACATCTGCTGAATTAAAAAATTAGGTTAAGTTTTAGAAAATAAAATACATTTACTAACGGAGTCATGTTTACAGAACTGGTGAATGTGACTTCAAGTTGAAATTTAGAATGAGATGAGTCAGATAAATAATGAGATGATATACACAAACTTAAATAAATAGAGAAAGTTGTTTATTTTAATAAAAGGCTCTGATGTAGGAAATTGATGTTAAATTTGACTTAATTTAGTATCTAGTTTTATTTATTTTTCACTCATATATATTTTTACCCCTCTCGTCGCAAACATAAGCTGTAAATGTAAACATTTACGCACACACATATGCACACACACACACACACACACACACACGCGCACGCACGCACGCACGCAAGCTCGCACGCACGCACGCACGCACGCACGCACGCACGCACGCACGCACGCACACACACACACACACACACACACACACACACACACACACACACACACACACACACACACACACACACACACACAATTAAACAAACACTCAACACAAACGTGGCCATAAACATCCTCTACACAGTTAAATATTTAGACTTTTATGATGTCTCATACAAAACTTTTACAAATAAAGAACTTTCTTAGAATCACACTGAATATCTCTACAACATGACGAAAAGAAGCATGATTAAACAATGATATAACTATTGTTTAACAAATATCATTCTAACAAAATGTAAAACCTAAAACCATGAATCTCTAACCTAACTAATCTTTACAACAGATTAGACTTTCTTTCTCACTTAATAAACTGAGTTATTAACCGTAAGGGGTTAAATGCAGCATGTATTATTGCATTAAAATAAAAACAACAACTGATCTATATAGGTTTATTCAACTGAGATTTGATAAAATAACTGATGTAAGAAACATGCAAATATTCGACAAGGTTTATCAAACTGGTGTGTCTGGTGGTTTGCGTTGTTGTACATATCTCGCCGATACAGATATGTTAAGATGTTTAACATCTGTAAAAATAGTCTAAAAAGTAATCTTTTTAGCTTTCACATAGGAGCCATGTCCACACTCAACGGTTTTGTGTAACAGAGTCCTGAGACAAATGAAAATAAAATGTGTGAAAGACTGATGACAGGAAGAGCGACAGACTAAAAGCTTCAGATTTATTAAAACAATCGAGCGTGTGCATTTTTCTCTTGAATATGTATACAGTAACCAGCGAGTACACGAATCTGTATAATACATAACCGTATAATTCAGTGATTCTATCAAATTAATCATTCATTTTAAATACATTGTATTTAAAGTCAGATTTGATTTCTCGTCAAAACACAATAAAACGTTTTAAAAACTTTACAAATTTCTTACGACTTTTTAATTATGTTGAACAAAATGAATATCGAATATAGGGTTATGTTTTTAGTTCGAGATGTTTGTAAGTTAATCACATCTTTAACCTAAAACATTTTTCATTCAAACTCTCTCATGCGCGCACACGGCTTTCTCAGGCACCAGTCCCCCACAAACCACCAACAACATCCTTAACTTGGTTTTTATCATTCAGCTGTAGCTGAAACTCTATAACGCGTTCAATTTATGCATCATAGCAACTATAGATGCTGGAAGAGCTCATTGAGCTGTTTAACTGTAGAAAATGTAAACAATAACGCGTAAAACTAGATAGACAGACCGAGTGTACGCTCCTAAAACAAGCCTGGAACCATTTCGAACCATTCTAACACTAAGTTATTCCACGGCAGAAAATGTGTTATAGCACAGCAGTAAAACTATGGACGTGCGAACGATCAAATAACTACAAGTCCTACTTATAGTTTACCATGAAACTAGAAAATATACGTGTGTCCTAACAGTGTTTAAAATACTGGACACGTTCAGTTAGATGAAGACACGCAGAGTTGGCTAACACAACGAAACATGTCGTGAAGCAAACGTATAACACGACAAGCGGTCTCCAGGACTGACTGACTTTTTTTTTCTTAAGATTTGATTTCAAGATCACACACACACACACACACACACACACACACACACACACACACACACACACACACACACACACACACACACACACACACACACACACACACACACACACACACACACACACACACACACACACACACACACACACACACACACACACACACACACACACACACACACACACACACACACACACACACACACACACACAACCAAATCGTTATGCTATTTCACGAAATGACGCAACAACGGGATGGTCAATTTCGACATATACACGTCAAGTCTGTTTACCATAAGCATGTTCTTCTTATACATTTTTAACAATTATTTTAACAAATATTTTCGTTTTCACAAAGATACAAACGCTGTTGTACAAATGTTGCAGGCCTTTCAGGTCAGCGAACTACAATACCCAGCATATACCTCAAACTACAAACATGGTTGCCACGGATCCATATCCAAAACGGTCTATACGCGACAGATCTCTAAATCGTCAGACTTCTGGTTATACGTATGTTAGGATACCCTATATAGAAAGACTCGTATTACCAACGCTTTTTACGAAGTATACGCTTCTTTCGCCTTGCGATGTTACAAACCCCATTTTTGTGAGATCTACACGTTTGAAGTATAAGTCTGTAGAAAGAATTCACAGGTCTTATAAAATCATGGATTTGACTTAACAACTTTAAAACATAATCCGCACGAACGATAAATCAGACGCTCTTAAAATCGATAGTGCACAAAACGTGTGTAAAAGGACGGATGATCACAGGAAAACAACTGTCAAACTTTTATTTTTGGGCAATTTAAGTGTGCTACACACAGGTGAGTGGGGCCTGCACAAGCCACCTGTAGTAACACACTCTCCTCTACTCGCACTAGACACTTTCACACACTACTGTGTGTACATAACCCCCACAAAAGACTGATTGTAATATACGACTGATATATGTATGTTTACAGGCCCCATGCACCGCAAATCACCCTACACTGTTCCCCAGCCAGCTGCTTGAATGTCTCTCTTTTTGCACATGTACAGTATTTGAGTCATCTACACAGTTGTACAGTTTGTATTTTTTATTTATTTATAGGTAATCATTTTTATATATATAGCATCTGTATAGTCAAAGCTGACAGTAGGTTAGTTGTGTATAGGTTTATACTGTTTTACTTTGTGCTGTATATCTGTATTCATGTAGCACCGTGGTCCAGTGTGGCACGACATCTCGTCCCACTGTATGTCCACAGATGTAGCGGGATGACAATAAAGATAGGGTGTATGTCAGTGTATGTCAAGATAGTGACATACACTTGACTTGACGACACATTAACGTGATATTTCGGGTCGTGTCTTACACAATTGTGTGTTACTTAACGTTTTTATTCAGTTTTAATATAAAAGATAATAGTCTGTTACCAATTTAGATGTGTTTATTATGAAATCACACAAAGAACCACTGAAGAACGTACTGTTTGCTAACACGGAATTAATTAAAATAATACTTTGTGCTCATTTAACCGGTTTATTTACAGTATGTTGAACATAATACAGTTAAACAGGGGCATTAAAACATTAAAAACCCATTAAATAGCCATTTCAATACAAACATAATTTATAAAATACTATTAAACTAATGCATTTTGCACTCCTTAAAACACTTTATTCAATCAAAAACCTGCCCCCAAAAGACAGACGGACAAATCTTCAATGATAGCTGAGACGGACGGAGTTTCTGCAAAAGACAAAATAATTATTCTTCGTCACAATAACATACCCGTTCCGATACATTTGATAACCTTACTGTAGATCTCTCAATATTCTTTGTCCTAGTTATTGTTTTCCTCTTATTCATAAACCCACAAGAGTTAAATAAAATTCAACAGCTTACAAATTCTCTAAGTGAATACATTAAATCTGATGTTTTATATACAGACTTGTCTGATAATTTTCCGATATATCTTTATTCTATAATTAGGGCTAACAGGATGGAACTCTTAAAAGAAATACGGCAAAATAACTGTTTTTATCGATCAATTAAATGACGGCTCCTCTGCATGACTCTGGTTAAGACTAAACAAATGACATTTATTTTGGGACGTCTTTCCGGTCTGCCTACGATACATGCGTTCAGAAGACAAACCATGCGTGAAAAGCGGGTGTTTGTGTTTTTTCTGTTGCCTTTACAACTAGTACGCTTCAGACTTTTATAACTATTACACTTAAAGCGACCCATTTCACAACGCGTACATAGATACGCATTTTCTTTTGCGTATGTCTCTAAACAACGGTTAGGTAAATGACTTGCGGTTGTTACGTCATTTTTAGGGGGAAAAGGTGGGTCGGATTCATGTATTTTTATTCCGTCCACACCAATGCTCTGGCACCGACTGTCTTTTAGGCCTGACCCAGAAAACAGACGTCTTAATATTTTGTTCTTCTTTTTATGAAAACAAGCGGTAGGTAGTTTTTGTCCTCAGCTGCGGTATACCGACACGTTTTAACACGTTGTGAATTCCGATAGTTTGTTAGCAAACGCAACTGTTTATTACTGAGAAGTCACATCAGAGCCGCGTTCTAGTTTATATTTTTAAACTACTTACATGTTTATATTTTTAACTTAGTTGCATCTTTAACGGCGCTACCGTTATACGCCTCGTCACACCGTCATGAGATACTATAAACAATAAAAAATTACGTTAACTCACGCTTTGAAAGCAGAACCGTTTTACATGTTTCCGTGACTTTGTTAGCTCTTTCTGTTTGAATTTGTGTACCGCAGTTTTCGCCATCCTTATCTTATTTTCCCACCTAATTGTAATTGTTAGGCCTTGGCGTTATAGGCTTTTAAAAACTAGGTCTCCTAGATTTTGGCGTCTTGTTAACGGGTCCTCTTTGTTCTTATAAGTCAATAATTATGTCAATTGGTTGATTTAATAAAATATTGCTTTAAATCTCGTCTTCATTCGAGACATTTACGTTACATTATTATATTGTAGGGGATATGAGATACGAGATCGTTTTTATTAAATGTTAATTATTATTAAATTGATAACAAAAAAAACTTGCTATCTGTAACGCATATGACTTCCAGGACTTGACACATATCTTCATTTGTAAGTCGTTTCGTATAAAAGTGGGTGCTAAATTTTAATGTTTTAAATAAATACATTTTTATGAAGTCAGAGAATATTAAGTTGAGACAATCTTTTATTTCAACAACAACGAGTGTACATTTGAGTATACATCAAATTTACAATTTAGCCAGAAAAGTCTAGCCAGAGACAAACATGTTTTTTTCTCAAGTATAAAATCGATGCAACAATTTCACATGTCATATAATCACACATTTTTCAGCCAACAAAACACATAGATCTGTGTTTTGAGATCTGTCCATCTCATCCTCGCTTTCAGACATCACGTCCAGAATTTTTCTAGCAGTTAGACAGGTTGACTCGTGGCTGGTGAGAAACATACTAGTCAAATCAGGCCATGGAAAAATCATCATTCTTACAATTTTCATTTCGTTCTTGAGATTTGTTTCACATTTGGTATCACCCGTACACTCATGATATGGTTCGCATGCCGCCAAAATGATCTTACGTATCAGACCGACCATTTGTCTTCTATAATGTAGTTTAAACATGGAATCTTCTTTTACAAAACACGTAGAATTTTCTAAAAACTCATCCGCAGCAGAACTCCAGATCCATTAGCTTTTGTACGTCAGATGACTTTTTCAGAATTCAATTCTTTCCAAGAGATACATTTAGACCCCTAAACAATATAGCGCGTTATCGCCATTTCCTAGAATTTTGATTGACTGTTTTAAGCCGTGACGATTCTGAGGAATTTCGCTTTCAGTTTCAATTTTCGGTTTATGGTTCAGATCCGCCAAAACGTCATTAGTAGAACAATTGGAGAGCGCGTCAGGCTCAGACAAATTGGATTCTTGAAACTGATTCTGTTGATCCATGTAGATAACGTTTTGTTTGACAAGGTCTCACAGCAGATCCGTCGTCTGTACCTTCAAACCCGCTAGCAGTGTTGTATATGAGTAAATCAACATTTGGACCCGCCCTCAAACTGTTGTGTGGCGTCCGGGGACAGGTGTTGACGCCAGGAAGTCATAAACAATGGTCACGCCTAAGATAAGTTTTTTTTGTTATCAATTTAATAATAATTAACATTTAATAAAAACGATCTCGTATCTCATATCCCCTACAATATAATAATGTAACGTAAATGTCTCGAATGAAGACGAGATTTAAAGCAATATTTTATTAAATCAACCAATTGACAAAATTATTGACTTATAAGAACAAAGAGGACCCGTTAACGAGATGCCAAAATCTAGGAGACCTAGTTTTTAAAAGCCTATAACGCCAAGGCCTAACAATTACAATTAGGTGGGAATATAAGATAAGGATGGCGAAAACTGCGGTACACAAATTCAAACAGAAAGAGCTAACAAAGTCACGGAAACATGTAAAACGGTTCTGCTTTCAAAGCGTGAGTTAACGTAATTTTTTATTGTTTATAGTATCTCATGACGGTGTGACGAGGCGTAGAACGGTAGCGCCGTTAAAGATGCAACTAAGTTAAAAATATAAACATGTAAGTAGTTTAAAAATATAAACTAGAACGCGGCTCTGATGTGACTTCTCAGTAATAAACAGTTGCATTTGCTAACAAACTATCGGAATTCACGACGTGTTAAAACGTGTCGGTATACCGCAGCTGAGGACAAAAACTACCTACCACTTGTTTTCATAAATAGAAGAACAAAATATTAAGACGTCTGTTTTCTGGGTCAGGCCTAAAAGACAGTCGGTGCCAGAGCATTGGTGTGGACGGAATAAAAATACATGAATCCGTCCCACCTTTTCCCCCTAAAAATGATGTAACAACCGCAAGTCATTTACCTAACCGTTGTTTAGAGACATACGCAAAAGAAAATGCGTATCTATGTACGCGTTGTGAAATGGGTCGCTTTAAGTGTAATAGTTATAAAAGTCTGAAGCGTACTAGTTGTAAAGGCAACAGAAAAAACACAAACACCTGCTTTTCACGCGTGGTTTGTCTTCTGAACGCATGTATCGTAGGCAGACCGGAAAGACGTCCCAAAATAAATGTCATTTGTTTAGTCTTAACCAGTGTCATGTAGAGGAGCCGTCATTTAATTGATCGATAAAAACATTTATTTTGCCGTATTTCTTTTAAGAGTTCCATCCTGTTAGCCCTAATTATAGAATAAAGATATATCGGAAAATTATCAGACAAGTCTGTATATAAAACATCAGATTTAATGTATTCACTTAGAGAATTTGTAAGCTGTTGAATTTTATTTAACTCTTGTGGGTTTATGAATAAGAGGAAAACAATAACTAGGACAAATAATATTGAGAGATCTACAGTAAGGTTATCAAATGTATCGGAACGGGTATGTTATTGTGACGAAGAATAATTATTTTGTCTTTTGCATAAACTCCGTCCGTCTCAGCTATCATTGAAGATTTGTCCGTCTGTCTTTTAGGGGCAGGTTTTTGATTGAATAAAGTGTTTTAAGGAGTGCAAAATGCATTAGTTTAATAGTATTTTATAAATGATGTTTGTATTGAAACGGCTGTTTAATGGGTTTTTAATGTTTTAATGCTCCTGTTTAACTGTATTATGTTCAACATACTGTAAATAAACCGGTTAAATGAGCACAAAGTATTATTTTAATTAATTCCGTGTTAGCAAACAGTACGTTCTTCAGTGGTTCTTTGTGTGATTTCATAATAAACACATCTAAATTGGTAACAGACTATTATCTTTTATATTAAAACTGAATAAAAACGTTAAGTAACACACAATTGTGTAAGACACGACCCGAAATATCACGTTAATGTGTCGTCAAGTCAAGTGTATGTCACTATCTTGACATACACTGACATACACCCTATCTTTATTGTCATCCCGCTACATCTGTGGACATACAGTGGGACGAGATGTCGTGTCACACTGGACCACGGTGCTACATGAATACAGATATACAGCACAAAGTAAAACAGTATAAACCTATACACAACTAACCTACTGTCAGCTTTGACTATACAGATGCTATATATATAAAAATTATTACCTATAAATAAACAAAAAATACAAACTGTACAACTGTGTAGATGACTCAAATACTGTACATGTGCAAAAAGAGAGACATTCAAGCAGCTGGCTGGGGAACAGTGTAGGGTGATTTGCGGTGCATGGGGCCTGTAAACATACATATATCAGTCGTATATTACAATCAGTCTTTTGTGGGGGTTATGTACACACAGTAGTGTGTGAAAGTGTCTAGTGCGAGTAGAGGAGAGTGTGTTACTACAGGTGGCTTGTGCAGGCCCCACTCACCTGTGTGTAGCACACTTAAATTGTCCAAAAATAAAAGTTTGACAGTTGTTTTCCTGTGATCATCCGTCCTTTTACACACGTTTTGTGCACTATCGATTTTAAGAGCGTCTGATTTATCGTTCGTGCGGATTATGTTTTAAAGTTGTTAAGTCAAATCAATGATTTTATAAGACCTGTGAATTCTTTCTACAGACTTATACTTCAAACGTGTAGATCTCGCAAAAATGGGGTTTGTAACATCGCAAGGCGAAAGAAGCGTATACTTCGTAAATAGCGTTGGTAATACGAGTCTTTCTATATAGGGTATCCTAACGTACGTATAACCAGAAGTCTGACGATTTAGAGATCTGTCACGTATAGACCGTTTTGGATATGGATCCGTGGCAACCATGTTTGTAGTTTGAGGTATATGCTGGGTATTGTAGTTCGCTGACCTGAAAGGCCTGCAATATTTGTACGAAAGCGTTTGTATCTTTGTGAAAATGAAAATATTTGTTAAAATAATTGTTAAAAATGTATAAGAAGAACATGCTTATGGTAAACAGACTTGACGTGTATATGTTGAAATTGACCATCCCGTTGTTGCGTCATTTCGTGAAATAGCATAACGATTTGGTTGTGTGTGTGTGTGTGTGTGTGTGTGTGTGTGTGTGTGTGTGTGTGTGTGTGTGTGTGTGTGTGTGTGTGTGTGTGTGTGTGTGTGTGTGTGTGTGTGTGTGTGTGTGTGTGTGTGTGTGTGTGTGTGTGTGTGTGTGTGTGTGTGTGTGTGTGTGTGTGTGTGTGTGTGTGTGTGTGTGTGTGTGTGTGTGTGTGTGTGTGTGTGTGTGTGTGTGTGATCTTGAAATCAAATCTTAAGAAAAAAAAAGTCAGTCAGTCCTGGAGAACGCTTGTCGTGTTATACGTTTGCTTCACGACATGTTTCGTTGTGTTAGCCAACTCTGCGTGTCTTCATCTAACTGAACGTGTCCAGTATTTTAAACACTGTTAGGACACACGTATATTTTCTAGTTTCATCGTAAACTATAAGTAGGACTTGTAGTTATTTGATCGTTCGCACGTCCAGAGTTTTACTGCTGTGCTATAACACATTTTCTGCCGCGGAATAACTTAGTGTTAGAATGGTTCGAAATGGTTCCAGGCTTGTTTTAGGAGAGTACACTCGGTCTGTCGGTCTAGTTTTACGCGTTATTGTTTACATTTTCTACAGTTAAACAGCTCAATGAGCTCTTCCAGCATCTATAGTTGCTATGATACATAAATTGAACGCGTTATAGAGTTTCAACTACAGCTGAATGATAAAAACCAAGTTAAGGATGTTGTTGGCGGTTTGTGGGGGACTGGTGCCTGAGAAAGCTGTGTGCGCGCATGAGAGAGTTTGAATGAAAAATGTTTTAGGTTAAAGATGTGATTAACTTACAAACATCTCAAACTAAAAACATAACCCTATATTCGATATTCATTTTGTTCAACATAATTAAAAAGTCGTAAGAAAGTTTTAACGTTTTTAAAACGTTTTATTGTGTTTTGACGAGAAATCAAATCTGACTTTAAATACAATGTATTTAAAATGAATGATTAATTTGATAGAATCACTGAATTATACGGTTATGTATTATACAGATTCGTGTACTCGCTGGTTACTGTATACATATTCAAGAGAAAAATGCACACACTCGATTGTTTTAATAAATCTGAAGCTTTTAGTCTGTCGCTCTTCCTGTCATCAGTCTTTCACACATTTTATTTTCATTTGTCTCAGGACTCTGTTACACAAAACCGTTGAGTGTGGACATGGCTCCTATGTGAAAGCTAAAAAGATGACTTTTTAGACTATTTTTACAGATGTTAAACATCTTAACATATCTGTATCGGCGAGATATGTACAACAACGCAAACCACTAGACACACCAGTTTGATAAACCTTGTTGAATATTTGCATGTTTCTTACATCAGTTATTTGATCAAACCTCAGTTGAATAAACCTATATAGATCAGTTGTTTTTTTTATTTTAATGCAATAAAACATGCTGCATTTAACTCCTTACGGTTAATAACTCAGTTTATTAAGTGAGAAAGAAAGTCTAATCTGTTGTAAAGATTAGTTAGGTTAGAGATTCATGGTTTTAGGTTTTACATTTTGTTAGAATGATATTTGTTAAACAATAGTTATATCATTGTTTAATCATGCTTCTTTTCGTCATGTTGTAGAGATATTCAGTGTGATTCTAAGAAAGTTCTTTATTTGTAAAAGTTTTGTATGAGACATCATAAAAGTCTAAATATTTAACTGTGTAGAGGATGTTTATGGCCATGTTTGTGTTGAGTGTTTGTTTAATGTGTGTGTGTGTGTGTGTGTGCGTGCGTGTGTGTGTGTGTGTGTGTGTGTGTGTGTGTGTGTGTGAGTGTGTGTGTGTGTGTGTGTGTGTGTGTGTGTGTGTGTGTGTGTGTGTGTGTGTGTGTGTGTGTGTGTGTGTGTGTGTGTGTGTGTGTGTGTGTGTGTGTGTGTGTGTGTGTGTGTGTGTGTGTGTGCGTGCGTGTGTGCGTGCGTGCGTGCGTGCGTGCGTGCGTGCGTGCGTGCGTGCGTGTGTGTGCGTGTGTGTGTGTGTGTGTGTGTGTGTGTGTGTGTGTGTGTGTGTGTGTGTGTGTGTGTGTGTGTGTGTGTGTGTGTGTGTGTGTGTGTGTGTGTGTGCGTAAATGTTTACATTTACAGCTTATGTTTGCGACGAGAGGGGTAAAAATATATATGAGTGAAAAATAAATAAAACTAGATACTAAATTAAGTCAAATTTAACATCAATTTCCTACATCAGAGCCTTTTATTAAAATAAACAACTTTCTCTATTTATTTAAGTTTGTGTATATCATCTCATTATTTATCTGACTCATCTCATTCTAAATTTCAACTTGAAGTCACATTCACCAGTTCTGTAAACATGACTCCGTTAGTAAATGTATTTTATTTTCTAAAACTTAACCTAATTTTTTAATTCAGCAGATGTTTGTCATAAAACAAGGTTCAATAGGGCATGCGTCCTATGACCGGACGGTGAACCGTTCCAGCGCGCGTGTGCGTATGTGTGTGCGTTTACACCTCTGTGATTCCTCCAAAACTCACAGGCGTGTAATAAATTGATGCAACGGGGTTGCTTTGATCGCCTGACTAAAAACCTTCACAAACTTCACTCGCATCGTCGTGCTGCGTGAAATGTGATATTTACACGGCCGTCTTCAAACTTCGTTGCACTGCTTGAGATTAAATATCTGCATCTTGTGTGATGTAAAAAAAGTTTACATGCTGCACGCATGTTTCAAATGATAACAAGTCTTATGGCAAGAAATCAGAGAGTTATTGATTTGGTTTCATTCCTGTTAAATATTTGTATGTACATATGTGCGTTTTAACCGTTATAACGTATCGTAAGATTGACAAAAAGCAAAGAGTAAATAAAGGAAAATGTGTTGTTAAACAAATAAAACATACTTTCCCCAGAGGTTAGGACTTGTTTGTTTAAATGTAAAACTATAGGTCTACTAAACTATTTTTAAAGTGAAAAGATTTAGGTGTATGATGTTGAATGGGTTAATTAATTAAGACATGTAAAAGACTTATTCAAAATAACTTTAATGTTTTACTTTACTCTAAATCTCCGTTTTGGAATACCTCCGGCGTTAGGGGTAGTCTTTGGGCGTGGTCTGTCTGATGACTGGATGTCTCGCCATTTTGAGTTTTGAGACGGACACGCGCGGACTTCTCGCCGTTTGGGACTTTTTCTTTTGTTTAACTTTTCCGTTCAGCTAAGTTATGATGGACTATCTTTTGACTGCTGTGTTTTAACAAACTCCTCTGATATTGTTTTCTTTTTAGACAACGGATAAATGTATGATTCTTTTTAGACAACGGTTCAATGTTTGTTATTTTGTATGTCTTACACTCTTGCTTAGGGAATCTGATTTGTATTTTATTTTACACCACGGTAGGGCATCGCTATAATATTTAACTTGTAATATTAGTTCAAAAGACTTGGAACGTGAATGTTCTTAATGGTGTGATATTTATTTATTTTTAGATGTTAGGTAGATACGTGTTCCTTTAA
This sequence comes from Ptychobarbus kaznakovi, assembly GCA_027422405.1. Lineage (NCBI taxonomy): Eukaryota > Metazoa > Chordata > Actinopteri > Cypriniformes > Cyprinidae > Ptychobarbus > Ptychobarbus kaznakovi. The sequence goes on along the minus strand of JAPDDN010000645.1, from coordinate 73,928 downwards.
CTCTGTCAAAAGTAGTTTTAAATTGTAATGTTCAATTTTTACAAACGCGTCTGACGCATTTTTATTTATTTTCTCATTTGTAAGATTAGACTAAACCTAGATTTTGATCTGTATCTTAAATCTTATTTAACGGACTGATGTCTTTTTTCCGTCCTCTAGCTTTTTCAAAATGTACTTTTCCTAATTTATTTTAAACAATACTTTCTGGAAAAAAAATTAAAAGCATCGCTCATTTTACGTGTATATTCGATGCATTTTCTTATATTAACTTGTTTAATATAAACCAAGTTAACCTTTGTTAGCTTATCCACATTCAAGCCCGGGTTTTCTTTGTCTTTGGCGTTGGTTTATTGTTTCTGTTACTCTGTTTTGCCCCTATTTGGTTTACGTTGTCTATTTTTGCACTCTTTTATAAATGCTATACTCGGACCTTCTTGTTTTGAAGTTTTTCCGTGACATTGTTGTATGTGTATGAAAAAAAAAAACTTTAATAAAAAAAACTTTTTTCCCCATTTAACATGGTTTCACGTTTCAATGTATACACGCACACACGCTATATAACACGTTATATAACGCTATAAGTCTTACATGTGACAATAACTTAGGTTGAATGAAACATTTTCCGCAACCTATGGGGGGTTGTTTGTTTGTTTAAAAGTTAACTAGTCGTACTAAACTATTTTTAAAGTGAAAAGATTTACATTTATGCATTTAGCAGACACTTTTATCCAAAGCGACTTACAGCGCATTCAAGCTATAGTCTACATGTTTTAGGTGAATGATGTTGAATGGGTTAATTAATTAAGACATTTAAAAGACTTATTAAAAATAAATTCTAACGTTTTAAAAACATTACTTTGTTTTTAGTTACTTTAAATCTCCGGCGTTAGAGGGTTGGTCGTAGGCGTGGTCTGCCCCCACTGCGCTTGGGAGCTCATTCAGTGTTTGACTGTCGATGCGTAAGGAGCTCTCTATACGGACACGCGTGGCCCTCTCAATGCAAGTTAATCTTTTTAGATCGTTGGTAAATGTATGAAGCTTTTTACCTTTGTTTTACCCGCTTTCCTTGTAACACACTTCTGTCTATTTACTTTGATTTTGTATTGTCTTTAACTCTGTCAAACTAACTAGTTTAAAATTGTAACGTTACTAGGTTTTAACAAACGCGTCTTGATGTCTTTTTTCCTAGTCTATTTACTTTGATATTGTATTTTTCTTTAACACTGTCGAACTAACTACTTTTTGAATTACAATATTACTAAGGTTTTAACAGACGCGTCTTGATGTCTTTTTTCCTAGTCTATTTACTTTGATATTGTATTTTTCTTTAACACTGTCAAACTAACTAGTTTAAAATTGAAACGTTACTAGGTTTTAACAAACGCGTCTTGATGTCTTTTTTCCTAGTCTATTTACTTTGATATTGTATTTTTCTTTAACACTGTCAAACTAACTACTTTTTGAATTACAATATTACTAAGGTTTTAACAGACGCGTCTTGATGTCTTTTTTCCTAGTCTATTTACTTTGATAATGTATTTTTCTTTAACACTGTCAAACTAACTAGTTTAAAATTGTAATATTACTAGGTTTTAACAAACGCGTCTTGATGTCTTTTTTCCTAGTCTATTTACTTTGATATTGTATTTTTCTTTAACACTGTCGAACTAACTACTTTTTGAATTACAATTTTACTAGGTTTTAACAAACGCGTCTGACGCATTTTTTTTTTTTTTATACCGAAGTAAGATTAGACTAAACCTAGATATTTATTTGTTTTCTTACACTGCATTTTACCTAATTTTAAACAACGCTTTCTGGAAAAATAGATATTGCTTATTTTACGTGTATATTCGACGCCTTCACATGTATGTGTATGAAAAAACTTTAATAAAAACTTCCCTTTCTTACCATTTTACACAGTTTCACAATTTATTGTTTTTTCTCACAAAAATATTCCCCCCCCCCCCCCCCCCCAAGACGGGGTTATCCGTCTAAGCCCCACGTGGGGAACTTAGACAGAAGGGTGGGGGCTGTACAAACAGGTGTCCAGTTTTGGGTGGTATTTTATGAGGGTAATAAATATTTTTTATGTGACACAAAGCATACTATTACTCTCTCTACCCTGTTCCCAACATCTTTTCAGAACAGCATATCTGTGTGTTTTTACTCCCTCTTATCGCTCACGCGCTGCACGCACGCACCAGTGCTTCTGTGTCATTTGTTTTATTGCGCGCAGTGCGCAGCATGTGCATAATGGCACCCTGACAGAACAGGCGGGTTGTCGATGAGCAGGGCCGGGGCGCGTGCATATAAGGGAACTAGGCAGTCGCCTAGGCGGCAGCACAGTCAGAGCAAAAGGACAGATGTTTTTAGTTTATCTTTTGGGCATTCTTTATCACCCCTTAGTTGTTCCAAATCTAAATTAATTTTGCTTCATAGTAAAGCAGAGCGGCCGCTCGCGCGCCACCCCCCAACTGAGCGTCATTAATAGGCTACTCTACATGCAAAACATTATAATGTTCATTCATAAATGTAATCAAGACGAATAAAACTATCCAGACATGAATTCCTTTTTCTGCTGGTGATGTCTGATGAGTTTTAAAGCCAGACACGCGCTTCTGAAAGGTAAGATTGTAGCATAATGTATGTGTGTGAGAGAGAAAGTACGGGGGAGATAAAACAAGTGTAATGCTATTTATTAAACATCCAAAATAACGTTTTGTTGTGTTTTAGCCAAGTGGAATACTAAATATTTAGCCTTTATCATATACAGTGTTTAATTGGTGTAATAAAGCGGGGTGACCGATCCGGCATGAGGAGGGAGAGGTAACGGATCATTCGCGCAATCACTCGGTTGACCCACTTAAGTGATTACCAGCTTGCATCAGTTGCTTTTATTGTGTGCATATATACTCTAAAAAAAATAATCTTTGTGTAGTTTTTTGTGTAACCCATATCCTATATGATAGTCGCAGAGTTTGCGTTTGCATTGAGTGCACGCAGATATTTTGCCTTCTCTTCGGGTGAGAGCAGTTCCCAGTGCCACTGACTTTTTTTTTGTCAAATATAGGTTTGTTTCATGTAATCTATAAAACAGTAAACAATTTTATTTTATGCAAAGCAAACCAAGTCACCTAAACGAGCCAGATCAGTCTTTTTGCGAGTATTGCATTTTTAATTTGTATTTCTAAAATACTTGTTAAACGAGTTTAAATATAAGAAATGTTGTATACATGTTTAAACTGTAAAATATGTTGTATTAAGAACTTTATTTGACAAAAATGAATCATTAAGACAAGAAAGAAAGAAAGAAAAAAGAATGACAAGCTAAAACAAAACCAACAGCAACTAAATAAAATAATCAAATTAATCATTTTCTCATCAGTCGCAGCATGCTTTAATTTTGTGTTAAATACATTTAAATTAAAATATATTTGGTCTGTGCTCTGGAAGTGTTCTGTTAATTCTGCTAAACTTGAATTACTAAAATTAAAACGGAAACTAACCTGTATAGGGTAGAAAACTTCACAAAATAAAAACTACACTAATATTAACCAAATTATATAAAAAAAACAACACTTAAATTTATAGCGCAAATTTAAAGAAATATTAAAATAAAAACGAATTTAAAAATGCAAAACTACTATAACCCTGACACAAACGTCTTTCACTGGAGGAAGAGGATGCGCCAGATGAGATGATCGGAGGTGCCGATCCGGACCGGGTTTGTTCAGATTAAACACCAGCTGTTTTGCGCTGCTCACCGGGGATTCTCCCAAATCTTCCCATGGTCACGTCAGGCTTGTATCTTTATTTGCGTTTGCAGCTTTACTAGTGGTTATTTATTATTTATTTTACATTGCAGTAGGGGAAACAAATTAATAATCATAAGACATGCCCGTGTCTGGTTTTATTTTAATGTAGTTGTGTCAATAAACGAATTATCCAATCTTTCACATGCATCTTTAAAATCCTATTTGAGTGAAGTGGGGGCGGCACGGCAGGGTTCTGCCTAGAGCCCTGTCCATGAGTGACAGAGCAGAATAAGGATGGAGCAAAGTGTGGAGGCGCGGTCCTTGAAGAACATTCAACTCCGAATGCAAAAAAGGTCAGAAACCCACGTCAGGCAAGTCTGACTCGGGACATTCTTCTCAGGGAAGTTAAATTGTTTGGTTTCATGAAAAATATATTTAATTTTTGCATATAAATTTAAATGACAGATGTCTTTTTTTTCTTTGCGAAACTTTTCCGTGTTGACAGCAAAAGATTAAACACATTTTGTATTTTGACAAGAAGAATAAAAATAACAAATACGTTATTTTTACGTTTTTGGACAAACTGGCCTACGTTATTATTTGTTCTCTCTGCAACACTTATTATTATGTTGACAACAAAATGTAAAATTAATTTGATTCTGGACATAACGAATAAAATAAATAGCCTACAATAAAATACATTTTGTGCAGACTTAATTTTTATTTGTTATCTCTCTCTCTTTCAGTAGAGGAAATGTCATTGTGAGATTCTGGAAACGAGATATATTTCGCGGGAACGGTCGGGTCGGGAAGAAGAAAAAGCCTCTTTTATTTTGCAATTTAAAAAGGTTGTTATTATAAATCTAGCCTAACGAATCGTCCAACAATATTAATGTATTGGGGGGGGGGGTGGACAATGTCTATAGTCTCATATTAAGCCATGAATGACATGATTTACAGTTCAGATACAGGTTTTCACAAAAACAACAGTCTTAAAATGGCATGTCATTATCTGGTTCTCTGGCACGAGGTGGCGCTTCGAGAGCGGCTTAATATAACGGATTCCCCGGTAACAGCTGTACACAAAAGCAGCACGGTCCGCTCTCATAAACGCTGTTTTATCAGGCATTATAGGCAAGATGAAATGAAAATGCCAATGACACATTTCTGAGGGCAGTTGGTTCCCTTCAGAGATACATAAACATCCGCGCTGCGTTTTGACTTTGAAACGTGCAGCGTTCATATTTATGCAATGACATCATTTATTTTTGAAGTTTAATCAGCCCTTTCACGAGTGAAACTGAAAGACCTCCTGAAATTATAAATGAAGACTTTTCTTAAACTACTTAGTGTATTTACAACTTTGTTTATGTTCTACTTCAAGAAAAGAGATATATTTCTAATCTTATTTTACATTGAGACAAGAAGCAAATGTGAATGCTAAGTATTATAAAGATACAGTTTTGTATTGTGATTAAAATTAGGCATTGTATTGAATGGAGAATATTGTCAATTTAACAAAAATAAATAAAATAAATAAAGTTATGTGACATGTCAATTTATTTTCTTGGATTGAAATACGTAGAGGACTAAATATATTTTTAAATGCTTACTTAAAAACAATAGCAAACAAATATAAAAAAATATATTGGCAGAAAATATCTTTATCTAAATATATTTTGAAACATGTTTTAGTAAACATATTTGACCCTTTTGATATCTCATATACAATATATATACATACACACATGCGTGCTCTGAAGTCCCGAACTGAACCAAATGATTTGCGCTCTGCGCTCTGAAGTCCCAAACTTAATCAAATGATTTGCGCTCTGCGCTCTGAAGTCCCAAACTTAATCAAATGATTTGCGCTCTGCGCTCTGAAGTCCCGAACTTAATCAAATGATTTGCGCTCTGCGCTTTGAAGTCCCGAACTTAATCAAATGATTTGCGCTCTGCGCTTTGAAGTCCCGAATTGAATCAAATGATTTGCGCTCTGCACTTTGAAGTCCCGAACTTAACCAAATTATGTGCGCTCTGCGCTCTGAAGTCCCGAACTTAATCAGATGATTTGCGCTCTGCGCTTTGAAGTCCTGAACTTAATCAAATGATTTGCGCTCTTTGAAGTCCCGAATTGAATCAAATTATTTGCGCTCTATGCTCTGAAGTCCCGAACTGAACCAAATGATTTGCGCTCTGCGCTCTGAAGTCCAGAACTTAATCAAATGAATCGCGCTCTACGCTCTGAAGTCCCGAACTTAATCAAATGATTTGCGCTCGGCGCTCTGAAGTCCCGAACTGAACCAAATTATTTGCGCTCTATGCTCTGAAGTCCCGAACTGAACCAAATGATTCGCGCTCTGCGCTCTGAAGTCCAGAACTTAATCAAATGAATCGCGCTCTACGCTCTGAAGTCTCAAACTCAAACCAAATGATTTGCGCTCTGTGCTCTGAAGTCCCGAACTGAACCAAATGATTTGCGCTCTGCGCTCTGAAGTCCTGAACTGAACCAAATGATTCATGCTCTGAAGACCTGAACTGAACCAAATGAATCGCGCTCTGTGCTCTGAAGTCCCGAACTGAACCAAATGATTTGCGCTCTGCGCTCTGAAGACCCGAACTTAATCAAATGTTACACGCTCTGCGCTCTGAAGACCCAAACTTAATCAAATGATATGCACTCTGCGCTCTGAAGACCTGAACTGAATCAAATGATTCCCGCTCTGCACTCTGAAGACCTTAACTGAACCAAATCTATTACGACAAAACATATTCAAGAGAAATAAAAATGGGTTGTTAAAACCATATTGTATTATTCAGGTCACAACCCAAATGTGGTAAAATGTCTTGAGCATCATAGAATCACATTCAATTTCCTTATCATCAGAGCTGTCCTGGTTTTCTTCCTCCTGCTTGCTTGTCCATGTCCCCATCACAATCTTCTTCTTAAATGTCATGAACAATTTGCAGTTGTTATCCAGCATCCTACACTACAACTCATGCACAAAAGACGAGACCAAATTAAAACCAAATCACTTTATTGTCACAATACCATGAAAGCAAGAGTGCAGGTGGTGAAAGTCTTTTGTGCAAACTCAGCAGCATGACAGTATGCATGACAAATATTGAATATATATATGCAACACATATATATTATATATAGAGATTGTCATGCGCATCGTCAGTAAAGCCGGTTCTGTGATGATTAATACATCTCCATCACCTCAGCGATGAATCGCCTGCAATATTGAACGTGATATTGTGTAGCTTGTCTGTGAACTACGGCTCTGTGTATTAAATGCCGCTCCATTCATATAAATGCATCATTCATTCATTCATTCATTTGAAAAGAGGAGATGGAGATTTATTAATCATCACAGAACAGTTGTCCTGACATTTTATCCTACCCGTCAGATTTTCCTACCTCGGCGTATTGCGCATGCGCTCATCAATATTGCATCCTTTTTCTCACGCTGAACAAAAATATTTAATGTATCTGAATTACTGTAAGGGTAGGTTTAGGGTTGGGGTTGGTGTAGACGTTAGAAAAACACAATCTAATAGGTAGAAAAAAAAATTATTGTTGGTTTCTGGTACTAGATGTATCCCTTCTATCCACCCGCTTCGGATGTTATCACTCGATTGAATAAGTGTTTTCAGTGAATATCAGGTCATAGATATGGGCCAGAAGAGATCTGCTGCGTCTACTGCTAGGCTCAGAAGACTGTTATCATTTATCGACATGGTTAATCACCGATGCAAATGCAAAAGAAGACTCCAGATCCAATCCCAGAGGAATCCAGCTCGCCGGTAACCGGAAGTCTAGTGGAACGCGGCAACGTTGCGGTATTTCTCTATTCAAATTTTCAGGTAAGAGCATTTAAATGATAAAACCGAGCGTTTTAAAGTGGCGTGACATGAGTGTTGACATGAGATAACCGTGTTGGCATGTAATTAGCATGTTTTACGTGTCTGAAGCTAATGGGGAAATTTAGTTTACTAGTTGAACGCAAATTTAGCCAATATCTGCTCAGTAACGCTTCACTGAAGCTATAATGTTATCATACTAATGTTGAGTGAAATATTCAAACCCAGGGTGTATTTTATGGCTGTTTGGTACGTTTGGAAACCTTGGGACCTTGACTAGAATGTAATATAAAGTTCTGTGGGTTTGAACAAAGCTTTTGGTCATTCATGAGGAACCTTAGGGTAACGTTATAATGTTAAATTTAATCAGGCTGCTGCTCTACTAGCACACCTGTCACCTGTGACTGTTAGCTGGAAGCTTACAATTACATTAATGCAAAAGACGAACACTGGCAATCTATTAGAAATAAATAGACTGTGGTGTCTCTGTGTGTCAGCAGTGATTTAGGCTAACATAAACATGTATTGCTGTCCACAACATTGAACTTAAAAGATAAAACCCAAAGGCACAGGTCTGCCTGTCTGTCTTCTGCTATCTGTCTGTTTATCTATCTGTCTGCCTGTGTAACATTAATATCTCTTTACCTAATTTTGTGTCTCCCTTTACAGCATCAATTTCCAGAGGGTTTCTGTAAGTGCAAGGACTTCTGTGGTAAGTATTTTTTATTACTTGCATGTTCTATATCTATGTAAAACAATCCAAAATTAGGTTTTGGGCCAAGCTGTTTAGAGAGAGGGCCCGTTCACAAATTTGTCTTGTGCAAGTTTCTCTCTGTGTATGTTTTAGGTTGAAGATGGCCCAGAGAGGTAAGCCTTACAGTTGCTAACCTAGATGCATTAGGCGAGTGTGTCTGAGAATGATGGTATGATCTGCAAAATCCACACTTACCCTCTTTTTTATTACTAATGTATTACTGACTTGCTTTTTTTTTCTTTTTTTTTTTTAAACAAGAGAGAACGCACATTAATGAGGAACAAAGGGAAACCTAGAAATCCTTTATTGAGGAGGGAATGACACGTGTTGGCTCACCCTTAATACCAAGAGCTGCATCAGCTACTGGATTGGACACCAGTGTCATAGAAGTAAGGTTTACTTTAGTGCCACACTAACAATCAACATGTCAGATAAATATATAATTCTGCTGTACTGCTGGTATAAATGAAGTGTTTTGTTAACATTCAGTTTAAGTGGTGTAATACACCTCCGTTATTTTTCGTTTTTCTCTTCCAGAACTGGATCGGTAATTACAAAAGGGCATTTAAAACTTTGTCTGATCCCCGGCCATCAAAGTTCACATCCGAGAGCTGTCACCATACAATCTTTTTTGTAGGGACATTCTCAGAAACAAAAGGTAAGAGACTATATTTAACGGATGCTTTTAATTGTTATACTAAATGTTTTGTTGTTGTACATAGCGGCCTTGTTTACATCAGGGAATTACAAGGATCGTGAAACAGATTTTCATGATAGTATTTGGCTAGTACTTTAGTACACACGCAAGTTGCATTCATCAGTGTAAGACTGCTATGTGTATTGAAAAGTATCATCAGGTCATCTACTTCACGTGTTATCTTGTTTTTACAGAGTTGTTACAGAGAAATGGGTTTTACAACCCAAGTGAACCAGTGTGTCGGACAGATTGTCTCTGTATGAATTTACTTTACAAAAGAGATGCTGTGACTCTAAAGTGTTAAGTTTTCTGTGTATCTATTTTTTTTCCTCAGGCACAATGAAAGATATTAAGGGCAGGTGGTCCACATTAGGGAAAGATGAGAAGCAGAAATACTGTCAAGAGGCAGCAGCACTGAGGGCGCATGGGCAGGCACAGGACCTTAGCCCTGAGATGAGGGAACTCAGAATTAAAATGCATCTGAAGAAGCTGAAGTTAGAGGTTTGGAAGAAGCTTCATGTGCTAGGCATTAGTGGTATCATTATAGTATTAAGGTGCGGTCACACTGCACTTTTCATTCCATTGACTTCCATTCATACATATTGCGAATGCGTCAGACTGGAAACGCAAGGCCGTGCAAATTTTTTCGCATTTCGCTTTGTTCCAAAGTTCAAGCTTGGTGAACTCTGACCTGCGAATTCGCATGACGTGAAACTGTGTTACCAACAACAGATCGATACGTCACAGCATGACCTCATTGCTGAATTAAAAGAATATAAAATTAAAACTGCTGAGCTGCAGGAAAGTGTAGTATATTGTATGTTTTTACATTTTAGATGTATTATTATATGTTATGTCTTATAAGTTTTCAAAAAGACACTGCAGAGCATGACGTCATATCAGGACTGTTGCAGCATCCGAGGGAATTGTGCATGCTCTAAGTAGTGTGACTTTGTGACATTGTGACAGACAACTAGATTGTTTATCTGTAGATTTTTTTATCATTTCAAATGAATTCATCCCAAATAAATATTCCAGCTGATTTTTGTTTACAAAGGCTATCAGCATCAAATATTCTCACATTTAAGAGATTGTCAAAGGCTTATACACCCTCTCAAACTAAATTCCTACTGGCTGGGCTAGTCTATTAAGATCAAGGTGGTCAGTTGAAGCATTAGTAGTCACATATGGCTATGAGTCAAATTATTAGTTGGATAGTGGACTCTATGTAAACACAGCTAATGTATAGTTAGTGTAACCCTGGTGGTCTCTGACAACTTATTTGTCACCTGTGATAGCACTGTTTTCATGTATTGCCCATCCCTGTTAAGAGTTGTTTCTTCAGTGTATGTTGGATTTTTAAAAGTAGGTTTTGTCTATTTTGTGTAATCAATTATTTACTATTTTTGTGGTTGTCTTGTTTATCTAATATTGTAAAGGTGTCCAAGCTTGAGGCTTTTGGTGTGGAAACGGCCATTTTATCATTTGACCACCAAAAGTCCAGCTTAGAGGTGTATGAACTGAGCAACAAAGGAGCCACTGGTTTCCTTGACTCAACGGACACAGTGAACAACTTTGCACTGCATTTCAAAGGTAATGGTTATATGAAAATCCACAGAAATGGACTCAGGCCCGTAATAGTACAAATATACATAATACAGTTTTATGAAATTAATTGTTGTCTTTTGTTACATCTGTAGCCAGCTCCTCAGCCGCAACACCCAGTACCAAAGATAAAGTCAATGTGCTGTTGGGAAAAGTGCAAGATCTGTTCAACCAAAAATTTAGTAAGCATGTGTTCAAACACTTTTTAAGACTGATGTAAATAAACTGTTTATCTTGATAACATAATATACCTTCATGAATCCATTGCATTATTATCAAATTATTAAATTATTTATCTAATGTGCCCATCAACCATAAGATTTTGACACCTTGCCAAAATGACAGTTTGCAGCCTGTACACTGACTATCAACAGGAGGGGAGATTCACAATTGTCCAACTGTGTAACATTGTGTAATAATGTGTGCATGCATGCATGTGCCCATGTCTTTCAGATGAGGCCGGAGGTACTGGAAAGTTCCCCTACCAGTCCCTGGTGAATCGGCCCATGACCATAAAAGTTACTGGACTGCCCAACAGCCTTACTCTCAAGAAGCCATCCTTTTATGGAAGGAACCAATTGGAAGCTATTTTGAAAGCTGCTGAGGAGATTTCATTTGAAATAAGTAAGTGACATTAACAGTGGTTGTGTTTCTCCACTTGTGTTTCGGCAGGCCATTTGGCTCTATGCAAAGTGGGGAAAATAAGTTAACTTAAGAATAATACAGGCCTACATGTGAGTCTTTGTATAGTGCTGGGCCATTGCATCTCTCTCTGTCCCTTCACCCCAACCGGTTGAGGTGGATGGCCGCCCAACCTGAGCCATGGTTCTGCTCAAGGCTTCTGCCTCTTAAAAGGATTTTTTTCCTTGCCTCTGTTGCCTAGTGTTTGCTTATGGTGGGAATTGTTGGGTCTCTGTTAATGATATTATAAAAAGTATCGTCTAGACCTACTATGTTTGGAAAGTGCTGTGGGATAACTTTTGTTATGAATTGGCACTATGTAAATAAAATTGAATTACACTGAAACAGATTCAGGTTATAGATTCTGTATGTGTCTTTGACCGTTTGTAAGGGATGTGACACTATTTCTTAGTTGGAGTTTCATCATTATAGTGCAACCTCTCCAGAATATCCTATATCTTTTTAGTTGAACGTGACTGTGATGGCCCTTGGCAATGGTTTACATCTTTTTCATGCTCATCAAACTATTCAGTAATTAAATTATATGTATATAATTCCTGCAAATTATATTTCCTCATTGATACTGCTGTGTGATTATTTTTCCCCAGTAATGCAGGAAGACCAATTATTTGTTATGCTCATGCTACACAAGTGTTTCTTTTTTTCCTAAACATATCAATCAGATGCTGCACAATGCAACCCCACTGACACAGCAGAGGGAATGTCAGAGCACATGGACGCAGAAGGTACGCTGAGTTGTTTTTATTTTATCTTTAAATTAGTGTTATCAAACGATTAATTGTGATTAATCACATCCAAAATTAAAGTTTTTGTTTACATAATGTGTATGTACTGTGTATATTTATTATACAAATTAGTGTTTAGTGTTATCTGTATGCACTGTATTTCAATTCTCTGTATGCATGTACGGTACATGTGGCAGAATTGACAATAAAGCAGACTTTGACTTTGACTTATGTATATATAAATTTACACACATACAGTATATATTTAGGAAAATATTTTCTAAATATATACTGTATGTGTGTATTTTATATATATATACATAATAAATATGCACAGTACATACACATATTATGTAAACTAAAACTTTAATTGTGGATGTGATTAATCGCAATTAATCGTTGGACAGCACTACTTTAAATAAATATATAACAGTAAACTTAAGAAGCATAGTTTACTATATATGTAACTGTGGTCATTACACAGCACAGTGTGACCACTGTACACATTATTCAAATAAATAAATAAAATCAAAAGATGAAATATTCACCTTTGTGTGATGGTTTAATGTCTTCAAATCAACAGACACAGCAGATGGCATCCAGACGAATTCAGTGGAAGAAATACTAGAGGCCATGTGTGAAAAATGGTATTTCTTGTAATCGTAATACATTTTGAATGCCATATGCTACAAATCAGTTTTTGGTATTGCTTAGATTCAAGCATAATTAAAACTACTGTTCTGAGAAGTCTGCCATTGACATTTGACACAAATAGAAAAGCTCACTTGTTTGAAAATTACAATTTAGAGATACAATATTTATCCAGTTGACATTAAACATATTTTATAAGGTTGGTATTCTGATAATTTCACACTTTGAATTGGCTGTTGAGATTTAGATGCAAATAATGGGACTGTCTATTTTTAATCAATGATTTACTAATTAACTATTGGCAGAATACATGCTGACAAATTGCATTATGTATTTGTAATTAAGATTCAAAATTTGTATTAAGAAAGTTATTATTGTGTTTTGTTTTATGTACGTTGGGTTCACAGCAGATGGAAGAAGAGTCCTCCGAAACCGCCACTACTGTTGCCATTGTGATGACTGCAGATGAAGGTATCTTTCCAAATTGTGGTTATTTTTATTTAACCAGGAAGTCCCATTGAGACTAATGAGATCTTCCTCATAGTAGACCTGGCCAAGACTGGCAGCAGCATAGATAAAAACAGGTAGTTTCAACAAATTACAATTCTACAATAAGAACAGATATGGGAACAGAAGCATAGACTAAAACATTTTAAAAGGGGAAAAATCCACTAGAAGGTGACAAACTGTGACAAATAATCCTCCAATCCTTTCATTTTGGATATAACAGCATTTAACTAGATTAACTTTTTAGTCTTTCAAGGGGCAGCTTCCAGGCAGAATGTGCCTTTTTTTCAAGCTCTGTACACACATTTGGGACCTAAAGTATAAAAACATATTGAGAGTGCAAAGGGTGTTGTTTTTTTTTAATACAAGCACAGAGATAGGATGTGCGCACACCAACAATTGTTTTTGAAATGATAATGTACCCGTATACAAGCCTACGGGTGGCTAGAGCAGGCTGACATACGACTGTATGAGTTATGGCCTTACAATTAGTAATAAATCATAAACCTGCAACAATGGTAAGTTGAGCTATGGAAGCAGCTAAAGAACAAAGTGGTGATGAGATTTCTTAAATTAAAATTGAGTTAGGTTTGAGTCAGGTTTGATTCACATCATTTTCTGAAATGGAAAACCCACAGTTTTCCTTATTTCAGGGTTACACTAAAGCCGATTTCTGAAATGGGTCTCAGGAACTCTTCTTTGTTGAGCTACTTGTATCTTATGATTGAGCATCAGCAAGATCTGAGATAGTGGGTGTAAGTTCTGGTGAACTGATGTGCAATACCCACATTTTATTTGGCAACAGTTACAAATGAATAAGCTGTCTTGGAGATATTGCTTTGAATATGGTGATGAGTATGATTTCAACTAACTGCTTGACTTCCACAATATTTGTTTTTCCTTTGGTAGATGGAGGCAATTTGTGCATTGTCTGCCACGTGCATTTCGATGACAGGAAGAAAAACGCTACAAAGAAGTGGCGTTCATGGTCACAGTGCACAGTGTGCCAATCATGGTCACACACTGCATGTGGTTTTAAGAAGAGCATGTGCCTTCACTGCCAGGTGCAAAACACCATGCAAACACCCTGAAGCGCTGCATCAGTGTTAGGAAACATGCTATTTACTGCATTCCAAGATGTTTAACTTGTTTGAGTTTTCGAAATGTTTAACTTGTTTCAGTTGTCAAGATGTTTAACTTGTTTCAGTTGTCAAGATGTTTCAGTTGTCAAGATGTTTAACTTGTTTCAGTTGTTTTACTGTGTTGACAGCCTCCACACCATCTCTCACACACACACACACACACACACACACACACACACACACACACACACACACACACACACACACACACACACACACACACACACACACACACACACACACACACACACACACACACACACACACACACACACACACACACACACACACACACACACACACACACACACACACACACACACACACACACACACACACACACACACACACACACACACACACACACACACACACACACACACACACACACACACACACACATACATGTTTTAAAATGTATTAAGTGCATTTTCATCTTTTTCATTTAAATATACTTGATATGAACCTTGCTGAAAATATATTGTAATGATTGCACTTAACTTGTAAGAAACAAAAAATATTTTTATATTTTCATTCATCCTATTGTGTTTTTTTTGGCACCATAATAAACCTTTAAACCCCTTTAAACTGGGCCTTGTGATGACTAATAAAGTTGTTTTGTACTGAATTGAGTCCACATGTTGTAAATGAAAAGTAGCCTATTTGTTTGTAAATATGTTTCAATATGGGCTGGGTGTTGGCAAGGACCTCACCATACTATTCAATACAGTGGGTGACACCAACTCTTTGTTGCCACATTCAATGTTATGGGAAAGAACCATAGAAATTGGACAGAAATTTATATAAATATAAATTGTAAGAAATAAAAAAAACTACAATTTGAGAACAGAAACCCATCGTGAGTTAAAAATACGTTTGTAAGGAAGTTTGGGAATTATTAACTAATGTCTGTATCCAATACAGCTGTCACGTCACGTGACTAAAGAACGAACCTATTGAACGACTCTGAAGAGTCGGACCCGAGAGGTGAACTAATCATTTCTCTTTCCGGTACAGACAGCAAAGCATCTGTGGGGCTGTCTGTCACGGGATGAACGAACGACTCGAACCCGAAGATTCGAGAGGCGAACTAATCAAGTCTGTCTCCTGTACACTATACAGAATCTATGGGATGTTGCTCATGTGCGGTCAACACAAAATTAATGAATCACTCTCTGAGACAGTTCATTGTTCCCGAGTCATATTAAAGATTCGTTCAAAATGAACGAGCCGTTCATGACTGACCCATCACTATTCCTCAATCATGCCCAGAATGCAAACTAGGGGGCTAGGCTCCTCTTAATAAGACATGAGCTCTCCTAAAAATATGTTTTTAGTGAAAAATAAGAATCAAATATAGACAATATGTGACCCTGGACCACAAAACCAGTCTTAAGTTGCTGGGGTATATTTGTAGCAGGTCAAAATGATTGATTTTTCTTTTATGCCAAAAATCATTAGGATATTAAGTAAAGATCATGTTCCATGAAAATATTTTGTAAATTTATTACCATAAATATATCAAAACTTAATTTTTGATTAGTAATATGCATTGCTAAGAACTTCATTTAGACAACTTTAAAGGATATTTTCTCAATATATAGATTTTTGTCAGGCTTCTCTATTTCTCTGTCTTCATCACCATGGATCATGCGTAAAAAGAATTCTATATTTAACGATTTACACGTGCACTGTTAGCATCCTGATCGGTCCTGTCGCTGTGCCTTGTGCGTAAATGCGCAGAGCGTCTTTCTCATTCTATTTTACCCATCCTCAACCCACCCCCACATGAAAAAGTTCTATAGTAATTTATTGTAAATACTATAGTGTTTTTGAACCATACTATAGTAAAGTACTTGAATTCATTTGTTGTGGTAATTCTATAGTTGTTGTGGTAATATAAACAACATTTTTGAAGTATGCTTAAAAAATATTAGGGTAGGCCAATTTACTAAAAATCACAATAGTATTTTTTCATTTTGACCAGACACACCCGATCCACGGACATAAGTTTGCACACTGCTTATGCCTGTCTAGTGGTTAGAAACCTGGACAAGAGGGAGCATGAAACAATACATAGGCTACATATGCTGGATTTGGCACACATAGCCGAAGCATTCAGTTGCTCACAGTGACAGGTGTTGGAAGGAGGGAAACATTAATGGAGAAAATAAATAGGCCTGTTTGCCCTTTTTAGTTGAGCTCAAAAGAAAATCTTTAAACTGAGAAATAAATAGGCTACAGAAGATACAACAGAGCCTACATTATGTATAATGAAGGTTACTCTTGGTTTTGACTACTAATAGGTCTAAAAAAGGCTACTACAAGTAGCCTACAGGAGGAGACGACAACCCATCATGTAGACAATGGTCTTATTAATTAATTGTATCATCAACCATCATACCAGCATTAACATAAATAGATAGCCTACATGTATATGTCATGTGTGTCCAAAACTGAAATGCATGGAGTTTGTGTGTGTGTGGACCAGGTAGGTATTCCTCATGTTTTGGGGTCGTAAATCTGTTTACAGAGTCAGAAACAAACAGACAAATAGCTTCATTTCATATACACCTACTGAAGTGCTCTCTGAAACTACACCCGAGATGGCTTGTGTACGTGAAATGAGAAAATTTAAACTTTGTTGAAGAGCTAAACCAAATACATCGTTAGAAAGGTCTCGACCGGGAGAGTAACATATGTCAGTATGAAGATTGTACATGGCTCCTGCTTTGAAATACTGACCTTTGAAACGTCATCTTGGTGCATTTTTGAAGGCTTATAATTAACAAAAGGGTCCTACAGACATGGGGTCAACTGTTATAGAGAGATCTTGTCCTCAGTTATCATGTGAATATAGCCAACAACTTGGGACACTGTCAAGTATGGTTGTAAAATAATTTTAACCCATTTAACAATTAGATATATTTAAAATCTGATTATATAGATGTGTTTACAATCCCCCTAAACTCCTCACTGTACTCTGAACTCACTATTTCCAACCTCCAATTCTAAGAAAAACACTATTTAAAAAAACTACAATTCCCTATAGCTACGCAATGTAGCTTGATACAAATCAGCACTATAGTTGTAGTTTGTTTCTGGTTTGCAAAGTAGGGTTGTAAATTAGGGTTGTAAAAAGATATATCTACTGAATATATCAAATATTAAGTATAGCCAAAATATTGATTATACTGCATCTAGATGATCTACGTTAAGAAAAAGCAAATATGTTGGTTTATTTAAGATATTTTAGCCGAAACAAGAGTAGAACCCGCAAACCCCGCCCATAACACAATGCACTTCCGTAACCTTCTGATACCAAAAACTGATTTCTCAGAATTGTAAAAAGTGATAACCTCAACATGAACATATCGTATTATTATCGTATTATCAATGTGTTGTTTTTCTGTGGAGAAATGTTGAATATATCATTTAAAAAGGTGTCTGTGAAGAAAATACTTCCAGGCGGATGTATGTCATGCAAACTAGGTTGTGGCTAGAAACATACCCCAGCGACTTAAGACTGGTTTTGTGGTCCAGGGTCACATATTTTATTATGTGATAAAAATAAAAGTGTTTGTAGTAGTATATATACTGATTGTACAATCATAACCATATGATGTTATTATTGTCAAGCAGTATATTTTATTTCTTAGCCAATAAAAAAAGAGATAATTGTTTTGTCAATTATACATGCATAATACTTATTATTATTATTATTACTACATTTGACATTTCTGTCCCCCTCACTTCTGAAATGATTGCTACTCCTCTGCCCTGTAACATAACTGAATATAAAACTTTAGCTATATGCCATGTAATCTTTATTTGGGCATCAAATATTTTGTGGCTCCACGTGAATTTTATTCGGTAGGAAAGGGGCCAAAATGGCTCTTTTGACATTGAAGGTTGCAGACCCCTGAACTAGACGGATGTCCTGTTCCTTCCTCTACAGTCCAAAATCTGGGTGTTGTATTAGACAGCAACTTATCTTTTGAAAATCATATTTCCCATGTTACAAAAACTTAGAAACATTGCCAAGCTACGGAACATGTTAACTGTTTCTGATGCAGAAAAGCTAGTTCATGCATTCATGACCTCTAGACTGGACTATTGGAATGCACTGCTAGGTGGTTGTCCTGCATCTTCAATAAACAAGCTACCGATAGTACAAAATGATGAGGCTAGAGACCTTACCAGGTCAAGAAAATATGATCATATTACTTCAATTTTACAGTCTCTGCACTGGCTACCTATTAAGTTCCGTATCAGTTACAAAATATTATTACTTGCCTATAAGGCCCTAAATGATTTAGCTACTGCGTACCAAACAAGTCTTCTATCACGCTACAATCCAAACCGCTTCCTAAGGTCGCAAAACCCTGGACTCTTGGTAGTACCTAGAATAGCAAAGTCCACTAAAGGAGGTAGAACTTTTTCATTATTTGGCTCCCAAACTGGTTGGTTCACATCCCGGGGTAACTAGGAATTACACAAGCTTCAGTCTGGATCCAACCCCTTAAATTATCTGAGATGACCAAACACCTAAGAGATGATGCCAACCCCTCAGAGGACACCAACCCTCAGACAGTTTACAGAATTAACCACATTTTGCCATAAGTTAAATATATTAAGTTTCTGCAATATATAAATCTATTGTAGAAACTTAATTTCCTGTAAAGCTGCTTTGCAATGATTGTATCATGAAAAGCGCTATACAAATAATCTTGTATTGAATTATATATTCACAATTTTGAGCACTCCAGGGTGATTATGAACATGAAGTTATCTAATCAAGGCTTCCTGTTTCACAGAAATATAAATAGGAGGAAAACTTAGCCCAAATTCCCTTAATCATCCATCACAATGAGAAAAAAGAAAAGAACATATTTCTGATGTGCAGCAAAAGATAATTGAGCTTCACAAATTAGTAAAGTAGCTTGAAGAAAAGAGCTAGAGCAGTGAAAATTCCCATTTCCACCATCAGGGCAATAATTAAGAATTTCCAATCAACATAAAATATTACGAAACTACCTGGAAGAGTTCTGATTTTTTAAAGTCGACTTTTATGTGATTCAAGTCGAAGTCAACTAGTTGCTGATGATGTCATTAGTAAACAAATAAGTCTGGAGCTGTGACAAACAGCTTGTGCACAGCTATGAAACATGACACCGCACTGCCCACATGACTATTGAACCTACAACAGCTTATTTTTATCAGTTCTTTAGTCTTTGGGTCGTTATATTTCTCACAGATTCCTGCTCGTTCTAAATCAGATACAGATAAAGTAGTACAGTAAAGATTACATTCATAAGAATGCATGCATTAGTGAGAGCGATTGCGTGTGAATTAATTCTACCTGCAGCGTCTCTCTACTAGTAGTGAAGCTGTGGGATTTAGTTATTAAAAAATATATGCTTAAACTTTTCAGTTTCTAAGCTATTTTACTGAGAAATCACAGAACAGTGTTGACTATACATTTTCGCGCTGAATGATTCTGTGTGCGTGATGTATTGTACGCGCTACTGTCTGTAGCCTACAGTATGTGTGTGCGTTACTGTGCAGCAGCGCATTAGATTAGAACGTGATTAACTTACCTGTACAATAAGCTGTTTAAAACATCTATTCTGCCGTTGAATTTCGAGCATCCAGTAATATAATCACACGTCTTGTGGAGCGCATTCAGAGTATGAATTAGTTTGTAATTTTAACTGTTTGGAAATGGAGCGTAAATGTGGATTTATTATCCTATTGCGCCCTCTATACGACCAGTGACTAGTCGACTTCAAGCTTAAAGCGTCATGGCAGAGCACTGAAGTCGACTAGTCGATTAGTCTGTGCAATCCCTAATGCACAGTTAGGAGGAGAGTTTGAGTGGCTAAAGACTCTACAAGGATCACAGCTGGAGAATTGCAGAAAATAGTTAAGTCTCAGGTGAAAAAAACATACAAAAAAATTGTCACATTCTCCTAGCTCATCCAAAAACAAACTCCAGCATATTCAGTTGTCAGACACGACTGAAACTTCAAATGGGACTGGCTTCTATGGTCAGATAAAAGTAAAAAAAAATGTGCTTTTTAGCAGCAAGCACTCAGGATGGGTTTGGTGCACACAGGGATAAAAGTGCCCCATGTGTACAATGAAATATACTGCTGTATTTTTTATGTTGTGGGCCTATATTTCTGCCGGAGGTCCTAGACATCTTGTTTAGACACATGGCATCATGGATTCTATCAAATACAAACAGATAAAAAATCAACAAGTGACTGATTCTGTTAGAAATCTTATAATGGGCCGTGTTTGGATCTTTCAACCGTACAATAAACACAATCCTTAAAAACAACAAAAATGAGTCACTGAGCACAAAACCAAGTTTCTGCTATGGCCATTCCAGTCCTGACCTGAGCCCTGTAGAAAATGAATGGGTGAACTGAAGAGAAGAAGCACCAACATGGAGCTGTGAATCTAAAGGTTCTGGAGTGATTCTGGATGAAGGAATGGTCTCTGAACTCTTGTCAGGTGTTCTCTGACCTGAACCTTGTAGAACATGAGTGAAGTGAACTGAAGAGAAGAAGCACCGTCATGGAGCTGTGAATCTAAAGGTTCTGGAGTGATTCTGGATGAAGGAATGGTCTCTGAACTCTTGTCAGGTGTTCTCTAACCTCATCAGGCATTATAGGAGAAAATTTAGAGCTGTTAAACTGGCAAATGGAGGTTTCAAAAAGTATTGAATAAAAGGGCGCTGTTAATTTGTGGCCAATGTTTATTAGATAAAAACATTTATTTCATAATTATATTTTCCCCCATTTTAAATTCTTATCCAATGAAAGTTTAGATTTGTGTGATTTTTTTTAAATAAAATAACAAAAGGATTAACAATGCAGATTAATTTTCACAGCCTTCTTTGATCTTATTTACCAAGGGTGCCGATATTTTTGGCCATGACTATGCATTAGAATTTAAAGTTCTTTATTCCTATCTTTGTATTTTTCAAATCTACATGTTAAAGCCATTATTTTTATTTTCTGGAGCTCAACCATCCAACTAAAGACTGTAAACCCTCTCTCGACACAGGTCAGTGATTTAATTCTTAAATTATCTATACATTACAACTTTCGAGTTGTAACTGGTTTTCTATCAATCATGTCTTTTTTGAGGATACTTCTCTCCTCTTCTTCAATAAGTAACAGGGAAACAAGGATATTGAATGTATGATGCAACACACACGTTAAAGCTATCCCATGGCTTTTTATCCCACTTTTACCTTTGTAAATGTAATAAGATTAACCCATAATTATTTGCGTTATTCTTTATAACACTAATACGGTCCTATTGAAGACTTTCAAAGCATGGTTCTTTATGGAAGGTTTCATTAGTTAAGACAAACTGACATTGAACAGTACTTCTAAAGCATTTATTAATCTTAGTTAATCTCAGTATTTAATGTCACTGATGTCTACAAAATGTCATTTTAGTTCACAAAGCTTTTCAGCATCATTACTCGTTTTAGTGTGACATGATCCTTCATAAATTATTCTAAAACAGTGATTTGGTGATCAAGAAACATGTCTAAGTGTTATCAATGTTGAAAACCGTTGCCCTGATTATTTTTATTGAGAACACGGATACATTTTTAGGATTCAGCCATTTAATTCATAAATGGTTTGGTTGTATAATCACCTTCTTAGAAAAATAAATGTTGCCACAATCAAAGCCAGCAGAATAACATGCATTTTAACCTAAAGAATGATTACAAGAAGAAAAAATGCAAAAATAATACTTGTACTCTTCTGTTTGTTCCGGTTTAATGTTATGAAGATTGTAAATTAAAGTAGTTAATTTTTCCTCAATTATTACGAACATATATAGTAGAGGTGACAGTAGAGGCTGAGAATGAGTGAACATAGATAGACAGATGCATGACTCCAAGCGGTTCAAATAAGTCATTTTTGGCCTGTATTTATTATGACTATATATGTAGGAACAATATACCACACATTTCAAGGATTCAAGCAATAACTGTACAGTTTCCAATAGGTTAAATTTAAAACATACATTTGCTGAATTGTAGTGTTACATTTAAATATACCATTATACAGTTAGTGTGAATAAAAAAAATAAGATGCACATCTAACATCGAAATTACCACCCCAAAAACCTACATGATCTGTCCTATGTAATCATTCAATACACTATTTAATCAAGCTACAATCACCATAAATTAAGCTAGAGAGGGTCCTGCCCTCTAACAATAATTTTAAAACTGGAATTTAAAAACTCTAAAAAAAATAAAATGTGCTGACGGCAATAAACAGAAATAATACAACTAATTTTAAGCAACATTCCAGGACGGTGTTCATAAATGGGATAAATTTGAGGGAGAGAATAAAAAAAAGATCTAAATCTAAAACAAATTTGTATTGGTTTCCATATCCAACCTTTAGAAATGACCACACTGACATTTCATGACCCTTTTGCTCAGACAGAGGTTACTAGAGTAATGAGGTACAAGTCATCACATTGCCAAGAGTCTTCCAAAAAAATTGGATCAGTGTCAGATCATTGTGAAATTTGGTGTTTATGGTAATAAAAGAAAACCCACATTTTCTGCCTGTCTGAACAATGCCTTGATAAGGAGTAGACTAAATGTGAGGTTTAGTTTCTGAAAACCAAATTCTAAAACAAGGCGAATTCTCAAATAGGATGTCTGTATTTTCTATTCAGATTTAGGCAAAGGAAGTCCATCTCAGAGCAGATGTGTTCGAGCTTGACTGTCCCGGCACAAGGAGTGGATTTCATGGTAAAGGAGTGGAATGAGGAAGAGTATACTGCTCCCTGTCTGTGGATGAGAGAAAGACAAATGTTGAAGTGTTTGCTCAGCTCAGCTTTCAGAATACTGACTTAGATATTAGAGTAGATGCTACATTTAAAGGTGAAGAGCAGTTGTTTTTATGTTCTTTTATGTTATGTGTTCAAATATTATCTGCCAAGGTTTGGCATGGTTTTCTTTCTGTGTTGATATATTTTCTGTTGAAATAGGAAGTTTGGGTGGGACACATCAAATGGATTGTGCCCTTTGTTTTCTTTATATTACATTGACTAGCAAATCATATGTAATATAATATATATCATATCAATGATAAAAAAGTATTGAAAGCTGAACATTCTTATCCTGCTCTACAGTTAAATGGTCTCTAGAATAAGTCATTAATATTTTGGGTCCGTTTCCTGTTTTAACGATTTAGTTTGGTGATGCTAATTACACAAATAAGATACACCTTACATTGAACTTGACATGAAGGAAAATGGGGCTAAAGCACAGTCACTATTCACTGAAATTATGAGCATTTAATGTTTCACTGGATGAATTTGTGCAGTTGCATCACAATTAACCTACCACAATTATGAAGAAATAAAAGACGCACATCCATCCTAATTTGCTCTCGATAAGCGATACCAGATACTACAAAACAGAGAAATTTTTTAATTAGTACTTACACAGGAAATAACAATAATAATGTCATAAAAAACATACACAATGAACATGATTTGCACACAACTTCCGCAGTGCATATTTCAGAGTGAAAAAGATAATAGAGTGAAGTAGGGACTTGATTTAATTCCTTCTGCATTTGACTGGATCAGGAAAATTGGTCTGACATTAATAATGAATATAAAATCGTATTAATCAGTAAAGCGGCATAAAGATTACTGTGAACTTTATTAGCCCCACAGATACAAGTAAATCTTGTGTATGAGGGTTAAATGGTTTAAAACCAAAATATAACATTGCCTTTGGAAGAGAGCATTACCTGTCCCCCCGCAGCTCCAATGCTTCCTGTGCCGTCCACTATTCCCGTGACGGTGGCTAAAGCCTCCTGACTGTTCTGCACTGCGTCCTGTCGACCCAAATCTGCAGAGATCGCTGAACTGATCATGTTTGACGGGCCTCCGATAAGGAAACCTGAAACAAATGATACAAATATTCTAATGTTAGTGGTTTCCTAAACGGGAATGAGGAATAGCTATGTACTTCATAGTTATGATTTTTTTTAAATCAAATTATGTCACCTGTTGTTGCTAAAAGAGCTCCATTTACCAGCTGGTTATTTGGAGAGTCTGAGCAAAGATAAAAAAAAAATAGTAAAACATGTATTCTGCTTTCATTTCTCAAATTATGATTAAAAAGAAGAGTCAGAAAGGGTACTGAGATTTTCTAGACAATATGATTTAGTCTGTAAACTCACGGCTGTATCCCACTAACGCTCCCATGGCCAGCAGCAAACTGATTGCTAACACAGGAGCTCGCTTTCCCAATAGATCGGAGATAAGGCCTAGTACAGTTCCTCCTGGAAGAGATTGCATTCCTCACATGAGCAGAATCTTTACACTGTGATTGCAAACTACCTCAGGAAGAAATGTAGTGTCTAAAGGGCTCCGAATACTCACAGCAAAAGCTTTTTTGTTTTTTACTGCTAACAATTGGTCAGAAGCTGCCCAAATATTAGCAGGCGGTGTTTTAGAGAAGCATTTAAATGTGAAATGAAAAAAATAATGAAAAGAAACAGTAACTATTTGTTATGCAAAACACTGGACCAATGGTAGGTTCACACTGGAGAACGGTTACCATTAAAACTCCAAAAGGGTTAAACTTCCTTTGTTTTAGGAAAAAAATATTTTATTAAGTTCTAAATATTATGTATTTAAAAAAAGTGTCATAATAAAGAGTTTAATCAACTGAAGGGTTCAATCCAAGCATTCAATCTGTTTTGTATGGTTTAAGAATGCATTTTGGTTTTCCAACAAAATCTCACATAAGCTGATTTAAAGACTTCATATAACTATAAAAAATAATGCAAGTTGAGCAGGAGATACAGAGCAATCAATAGCATTCACAACATCCTGACTAGCATGCAATGCAATCAGGCTGGCTTGTGTGTCATTTTGTGTAGAATAGCTGAATTTAATATTTATACACTACCAGTAAAATTAAAATAGATTTTTAATGGTTTTAAATAATTATCTTCTGCTCACCAAGCTTGCTATTTTTTATCCAAAATTACAACAAAAGCAGTAAAATTGTGAAATATTTTTACCATTTAAAATAACTGCTTTCTATTTGAATATATTTTTAAATGTAATTTATTCCTGTGATGACAAGGCAACATTTTCAGCATCATTACTCCAGTCTTTAGCCACACACGATCCTTTAGAAATCTTTCTATTCATCAAAGAAACCTAAATAAAATTCTACTCCGCTGTTTTCAACATAATTTTTTTTAGGAGCAAATTATTTCTGAAGGATCATGTGACTGGAGTAATGAAGCTATAATTCAGCTTTGAAATCACAGGAATAAATTACATTTTAAAACGTATTCAAATAGAAAGCAGATATTTTAAATAGTACAAATATTTCACAATATTACTGCTTTTGTTGTAATTTTGGATTAAAAAATTTCAAGCTTGGTGAGCAGAAGATAATTATTAAAAACCATTAAAAATCTTACTTTTCAAAAACTTTTTACTGGTAATGTATGTTGCTTTTATATGACTAATCTTGTTTGGGAAAGTTAATTAGCCTTCTACGGTAAAGTGCTTCAGTTTCCCAGTGTTTATTCACTGTTCTGCTTTACACAGCTAAAATAAGTTCCTTATATTACTGCCTATGATTACATTTACAATATGAACACTTACTAATCATTGCTTGTATTTTTTATATTTAACCCGTTTGGTTTTATTTTGATTTTGTCATCTGTTTCCATTTAAATAGTCTAATTATCGTCATGATGTGCATTTGTTGTTTCATCTTTACTATCACTGACAGAAATCAAAATCCCTTTGTTAATGACCATTTTCACCAGTAATTGTGTTGTTGATCTTTTCATTGGATTGTTTCTTTTAGAGTGAACTGAGAAAAAACTTAATTGGTAACAAAGTTAGAACCAAACTGGGTACTGACCAACAATGCCTCCCACATCATACCACACAGACAGCCGGTCGGCCTGAACCTCCTTCCAGCCGAAGTTGTTACTGAGATAAAATGGCAGCCAGAAGAAGAAAGAGTAGTTGACCAGCTTCAGACATGCATAAGCTAGAGAATACTGCAGGAGACAGACAATAAATACATCTCATATCTAGATGACAATAGCAGTCCATCACTAGTATGCAAGTAAGGAAGCGTTTAAATGGACACTGACAGGAATGACTCCTGGCAGGCTGAAGGCCTGGAGAAAGCCTATGGCTTTGGACTGCGGTTCAGGCTCCTCATCCCGCTGCTGTATGGAGTATTCGTCACATAACTCATCTTCATCATCACTTATCAGAGGACGCTGGCTGTCAGAGTCTCTTGTCACTGATCTCAGACCTGTCTCAGAGAAGTCACTTAGTCCTTAAAAAAAGGAGACCAACAGATGGAAACAATCTTGAACACAGTGTAAACACTATGCTATTTACAGTATATTGTTTAGAAGAAATTAGAAATGAAAATTCACAAATATTTTTTTTCTTCTCAAATGTAAGGAACAATGCCTGTTCACATTAAGACAAATGTTTGGTGCATTAATTCAGAATGAACATTTTAATTTGAATGAACGACTATTTTGATCGACACACATTCATTTACTTTTACGCATTTAGCAGACGCTTTTATCCAAAGCGACTTACAGTGTATTCAGGTTATACATTTTTTGTCAGTATGTGTTCCCTGGGAATTGAACCCACAACCTTTGCGCTGCTAACACAATGCTCTACCACTGAGCCACAGGAACACTCACATTCACATGCTGTCACTGTGACAGATATTTAAGAGAGAGGTGTTCTAATCCCTTTTCTATTGCACTTCAAGAATAATGGCTAACCAATGAGATTTGTGCATTTGGTTACTTAAAACTATGACGTGCTCTTGGAGCTCATAACTCCACTATTTTGCTAAATGACAGTGAACAGCAGAGGAAGAATCCAAAACCTGCGCTCTTTTATCTGTACTATTGTATTTGCTGTTGTTTAAGAAACACAACAAAAACTGTACAAAGATGAACTTACCAATTTCCTTTGGGGATGTAAGCAGGCCAAAAAACACCACTATACCACCTGCAAACTGCACCACTGATGTCACGAGAAAAGCATACTGAAACAAACACACACCCAAACAAAGACTTATCAACATTGTTTGTATACAGAGCTAGAAATCCCCTCCCCTAAGAAAAACCCTCACACCAACAGTTTTGCATATATTACATTATCGTTTTCATTACATTGCTTAGCATGTTTATTAAGCTGGTTTTCACACAGGACTGTTGAATGATGCGTTTCAGTAAGAATGATGTCCCTCTCACCTCATAGCCATACTTCAGGACACTGGAGGCAAGAAATGCACCCAGAATATTCCCCACGGATACACATGCACTCCAAAGTTCAAAAACAAAGCCTCGCCTGGCAGACAGAAGATACATGCGGGAATCAGAAAGAAAGGAAGAATAGAAACGAGGCTGATTCGCAAAAATATACAGCACAGTGTAATATCAGTACATTTAGCACCTGATTAAACTGGATCAAGGATGATTAGTGAAAAGAAAATGCAGATACTTTTGTGCTAAAGTACTGTATGCAAACAAATTATAACAATAACATTAATAATCCCACACTACATACTGACACCTACCCAGATTTTCCAAACCAGTTGCCCATGATTGCCACAACACAAGGCCATACTGTAGACTGGAGCAGTCCATTTATCACCCACGAGATGCAGTAAAAGTACACATTATAAAAGTGAAGCCACTCTGTCAAAGTGCCAAACACAAATTCCTAAAGAGAAGAGAGGGTGAATGTAAATAAATAAAGACATGAATTCACTGATTATTATTTTTGATCACTTTCATAGGTTCACTCAATGCTGTGTCAGTATCTGAAGCTACTGGAACCCCATCCAGATTTGACGATTGCCTAAAGCCTGTACATAATGACGACCATTTATCATATCATGCATTCCCACAGTTTGGGACAGGCTACATTTGAAAACTGTCTCATTTGTTTTGTTAATTCTATGATTTATTTCTGAGTAGTAATGGCATGAGCAAGTCCTTTTAAGGCACTGATTATGTGGCACCTCAAAGGGCGGTGTTCGCACCATCAGCCAATCAACAGTGTGGAACAGTGGCCGTCCACTTTTTCAGTGTCCTTGGGGCCAGATTTACTAACAGCTTATGCCAGTGTAATCCATCTTTGGCGTTTATAATATTACTAGTATTAGTATAACAATACACAGTGAAGCATTTTCGATAAAAAGGCAAGGACACAGTTATTTTTGTGCCTGATCTCACTGAATATGCATTTGTAGAAGTTTCTTTCAGACGCAAAATTTATGGAAATAGGTTATTAAAATGAATCACGCAACGTGATTTACTAACATTTACACTCGTCAAATTACTGGTATTTGCCCCATTATTTAACGCCCAAAAAAGCGGTAATTTGTGCTGCTTTTGATAGTTTGCACTGGTCATTATGCAAATTATATAGCTGAGTCTGTGTTCTTTAATGTGTGCATTGTTAGTAAATCACCAACAGAATTTTCCCCTCCCATCGTCGCTTTTATGGAATTGCGCTCTAACGCTAATTGTCCTAGTTTAATCTCATTTTTTTTACCACATTTTTTAACCATAGGCAGTCTTCATTAAAGATTTGTAAACCATAAACCGAACTAACCAGCAAAAAGGTGAAACAATTTAACAGACTTTGATTTGAAGCAAAACAGACAAAAAAGGAGCAAGACCATAGACAAAAAATTTGAGCTAAAGAGTTCTTTTGCTATTTGCTTTTTTTCGATTGGTGGGGATTTCATGGGGATTCAGAATCATGGGTAATGTACACTCTAAAAAATGCTGGGTTAAACACAACCCTGTGCTGAATAAAATATGTTGTATATGTTGATTTGGTTGTTTAGACCCAGCGGTTGGGTTAAACATTTAAACATTTATCAGGTATATCTGATCAAACGCACATTATTATGCTTTAGCTTGGGTTGAACAGATAATTTCATCCAGGGTTGTTTCTGGATGGAACAACTGCTACGCTGATTGTCTTTATTTGTTTCTCTGTTTCTGCCGCAACTAGGAATTACACAAGCTTCAGTCTGGATCCAACACTTAAATGATCTGAGATGACCGAACACCTGAGAAGAGATGATGCCAACCCCTCGGAGGACCTCAGAGGAAGCCAACCATCTGCGAATATACTGAATTTACCACATTTTGCCATAAGTTAATTATATTGAGATTGATTAATTGACAATAATCGCTAGAAATTAAGTGTCCCCAACTGAGCAAGCCTTCCTTCCTGGGAAGGAACCAAAACTCTACTCCTGCTCCTGCTCAAAAAAATGGCAGACTGTTTACAGATCACTCATGGTGGATCTAAGGTAAAATGCCAGTGTCAATCAACAATCGTGGGAGGGGCCTGTGCGGAATTATGTCACTCTGCCAAGAATCTGTGAACAGCTGAGAAAGGAGTTATTATTTATGGGGATTTAAAACAACACTGGGTGAATTTTTATAATTATAGGGTGGTTGTGTACACACACATTTCAGTTCAAACAACATGTAAAAGTGAATTTTGCATCCGATGACCCCTTGAAAAAGGAAATATCTTTTATGCATGCAGACAAAAAAATTATAATATTTTTGTAAATATTGCACACCCCTACTATCACAGTAATATTTTATGGTTAAATATGGTGCAGCAGCATTATGTGTTCATAACAGACCATCACTGTTCACCCACAACCCCAAAGCCTGCTACACCTATCCCTGTTTTTAACTTACCACAGCATAAAAGAAGAGAAAGATTGAGTCCAGAGCACCCAGGAACAGCGTGGCCTCTTCCACATCAGCAAAAAGTTTGTTTTCCTCCCATGTCTAAAAATATAAACAAAAATAAGTGTGTAGATTTTTTTTTGGATTATCTTTTAAACAAAGGTATACATTGGACTTAAGTGCTTTGTACAACTATATTGCTAGTTATGAGAACGTTAGGGTGATTTCACACCTGCCTCATTTAGTTCGGTTGAATCACGCTAGAGTTTGTTGTCCCTCTTGGTCAGTGGTGGACAAAGTACACAGATCAAGTACTTGAGTAAAAGTACAGATACGTATAATAAAATATTACTCCAGTAAAAGTAAAAGTACTGCTTTTTCAATTTTACTCGAGTGAAAGTACAAAAGTACGCGATTTTTTATGTACTTAAGTAAAAAAGTACTGATAGATAGATTTATTTTGCAATTTTATATAGACTACTTAATTTAATTTTATATTAGCACATATTTTTATAATCCTACTGTTCAAAATACCTGGGATTTTCCCAAAATAACCACTATATTGGGTCAAGATATATTTTTGTTGTTGATTTGGACTATGTTGTTGACTAGAGTGATGTAGTAATGTTCACTGTGAAGCTTACACTGCGATGTACGTGAGAGAAAACAGATTTGACCATCTAATTTACACCAGTAAGAATAAAGTGTTTTAAAGCTTGTTGTTTTGCAGAACGTCAGTTATATATGACATGAGAATAAGGTCTGAAGTTAGGAAGAACATTTTAAGGAAAATATAGTTTCATAATGATTTTTTTCTTCTCAAACCTTGTCTGTGATGTAAAAACACTCCTGTCCAAATGCCCCCAGAGGGCATCACTTCCCACTCTGATAATTAATGTAGTTAGCATGTTCTGAACATCACATGCTTTCTTTTTACCTCAGATGTAATCTATCTGTGGCTGAATAAAAATATTTGGACTTTATATCAAAAAATGTCCTCAACTTAACACCAGCAAGCTTGTTAGCTAGACAGTTAGCATCAGCTAACAATATTTACTTATTTTCAGTATGGTTATGAAGAAATATTCATATCTGTCTACTCGGCTAGATGATCTATAAACAATATAAAAATGTATACTGTTGATAAACAATATAAAAACAGACGTCATATAGGTCTAAGTGCGTATAGTATTTTAATAAAACTGCTAACGTTACAGCAGCGGGGAATATGAACGTGCATTAGTTATTTTATTTAATCTGTGTTATTTTAATGTTTTGTTTTTTGACCTAAAACATAGACACTGACAGTGATCTGTCTGCATTCAAGCATTTCATTGGGCTTAAATAGATCACCCTTTACAGCAGATTTAGTTCACAAACAACTGACAGTTAGTAACTTACTTTTCACAGCATCAGTCGCATGCGCTCACAAGATCTCCCGGTTCTTTACTTGTGAGTTCAGTTCACTGGAGACTCGCTCTAAACGGTTCATTTCAATCAGTGAGTTTTCGACTCGAGAACAGCTGCAATCGGATCATTCCAATTCGTGAATGAATCGTTTGTTGCGATCTGCGAACCGATTGAACAGGTTCATTGAAAATAATCAGTTTGTTCTTGAATCAGACACCGCTTCTGCGTCTCGGAGCACGTGATGTATTATAAGTAGTAACGATATGTTTTATGAAATGTAGTGAAGTAAAAAGTATGATCTTATGCTTTGGAATGTAGTGAAGTAAAAGTTGCTCAAAATAAAACTACTCCAGTAAAGTACAGATACTTGAAAAATGTACTTAAGTACAGTAACTTCGTTACTGATCACCTCTGCTCTTGGTGCGGTTTGTTTGGGCAGGTGTGAATGCAGCACTCGCACTTGGGTGCACACCAAAAGCGGATCAAACAAGTGTACCGAGACCTGCCTGAAGAGGTAGTCTCGGCAAGATTGCAAACGGACTCTGGAGCGGTTCGCTCGTGGTGAGAAAGCAATCTGACCCAACAGACCAAGTGGTATCATAATTCATAACGGGAAATATGTTCTATAAAAAGCAGCAGTTAGTGTCTTTTGTGAGTGTGAGAGAGAATTTTTGAGAAACTGATTTTGAGAGTGAGAATATTTATTGCAGTTGAAAACAAAAGAGCACATCTTCAAATTAAAACGTTGTGTAATTAATTGCTCTTCTCTGCACATTACAAGAATGCTGTCCGGACAAAGCCTTGATTCCCACTGGCTGTGACTGCATTTTATAATATAAATATATATTAAATAATTCGTGATACGTGCTTTGAAGTCCCGATCTGAATCAAATGATTTGCGATGTGCGATCCGATTGGAGTCCAATTGTATATTTTTGCGACGCAATGGTTAACTGATTTGGGGTTTCAAAAAGCTCCGTTGATAATGTGTTTTTGCTCGCTTTCTCTGTATAACTTATTCGTTGTTTGAATAACCATGGCAATAACGTACAATGTTTTTTATTTAAACTGGGATCATGTTAAAACAGTTTCCGTCGTAATAAAAACAATGTAATTGGGTCAACCTGTAAAAAAGTTTTTAAAAGCATCCCCCCTTCTGTTTTTTTCACAAATCGCACCCTGTGTGTGTGTGTGTTGTATATATGTATATATATACAGTATCTCACAAAAGTGAGTACACCCCTCACATTTAAGCGAAAAAATGTGTATATCTTCTCAAGGGACAATACCACACAAATAAAACTTGGATATATTTTAGAGTAGTCAATGTTCAGCTTGTATAGAAGTACACATTTACTGTCCTCTAAATATAACTCAACATATAGCCATTATTGTCCAAATAACTGGCAAAAAAATTAGTACACCCTAATGTCAAAAACATGTCAAAACTGTGTCCAAAGTGTCAATATTTTGTAGGGGCACCATTGTTATCTAGCACTGCCTTAAACCTCATGGACATGGAATTCACCAGAGCTGCACAGGTTGTTGCTGGCATCCTCTTCCACTCCTCCACAATGACATCACGGAGCTGCTGGAAGTTAGACACATGGTGCTTCTCCACCTTTCGCTTCAGGATAACCCACATGTGCTCGATAGGGATACTTTTCACCATCATCAGCAAGGCAGTTGGCGGTGTGTTTGGGTGGTAATTATGTTGGAAAATTAACGTTCAGCACAGTTTCTGAAGGGAGGGCATCATCTTCTGCTTCGGAATGTCACAGTACATGTTGGAATCCATGTTTCCCTCAATGAGCCGCAGCTCCCCAGTACTAACAGTAGTTGCAGCCCCAGACCATGATGTTTAATTTGATAAATTAAATAGTATGCTGAAAAAATGGCACTTTTATATCAGTGCAGCTGACAATAAAACATCTTAACCCATCCTAAGCTGGTTTCTGGCCTGAGCTGGTTTTAGCAGGTCTCCAGGGTGTCCACAAGAGGGCGATGTGTCACAGTGATTGCTGATTAGTGAATAATTAAAAGGGCACCTGTGTGGAGCATGTGTGCACACAGCGTACGGCCTGATCTGATCTCAGAAGCTAAAGAGGAGAGTTTAACTCCTTGTGAATTATACGGATGAGAGCTGGCCATGAATCAAGAGACGGCCGATCTGAACTTCCAGATTCACAGCATCAGCTTCATGAACAAGTACTTCGCTGTTTATTTTCCTTCTGTGTGGGTAGCTGTTTATTGTGCTCCTAAATGCTGTGAGGATAGTTTTGATTGGGTTTTCTGGGAAAACTAATCATGAACTAGACGAATCTTAAATATGCTGGATCATAAACTAGTTGGGAATTAAAAGAACTGAGCTGCATGGAACTTAAGCCTTTGTTTGATTTGAATCATTGAACAGTTTAGATTGTTTGGATTGAATCGTTGAACTGTTTGGATTGAATCGTTGAACTGTTTGGATTGAATCGTTGAACTGTTTGGATTGAATCGTTGAACTGTTTGGATTGAATCGTTGAACTGTTTGGATTGAATCGTTGAACTGTTTGGATTGAATCAGTGAACTGTTTGGATTGAATCATTGAATAGTTTAACTGTTTGGCTTGAATCGTTGAAGTGTTTGGATTTGAATCGTTGAAGTGTTTGGAGTGAATCGTTGAAGTGTTTGGAGTGAATCGTCGAAGAGTTTGGATTGAATTGTTGAAGTGTGTGGAGTGAATCGTTGAAGTGTTTGGAGTGAATCGTCGAAGAGTTTGGATTGAATCGTTGAAGTGTGTGGAGTGAATCGTTGAAGTGTTTGGATTGAATCGTTGAAGTGTTAAAGGTGCATTTATTGGCATGCACAGCCACATGGCTGTGTTTCATAAGTCTTGAAAGTTACTAATTACCTGTAATTAGTGATGCTTATTTGTTATATATTTACTCCTGTGTTAATGCCAACTGCATGCATTTAAGCACAAGTGTGTATTTTTATTAAAATTAATATTTCACCTGTGTGAAATGTGTGTGTGTGTGCAGAAATTATAATGTACTGCAAATCTTTTTTTTACAAAATAAAGCTAATTTTGTTATATAAACCTCAAATCTGGAACACGACTTGTTTAGATGTATTATATTTTTGAGTTCAGCATGTTTTATAAAACATATATTTGATATAAAAATGTGCTCTTAAATCATTTTCATAAACTTAAACCTCTTAACTTTTTGGGTTTGAGTTTTTTTTTCAACTTTTTATACTTCAACAATAATGTATGTGATAATTGATCGATATATGTGTCACTTTCCCCATGTATTTTGTCTTTATTGTAGCTAATATTTGCGTATTCTTATTTTATTGTTTGCTTCAATCGTTCCATGTGACATTGATTCAATATCATCCGTTGTGTCGGGGAACCGAATCTTTCAACATAGATTTCAACATACTGCATGGAAATGAAATAACATATATATATATATATCAGCTTTATATATATTATTCTGATCTGATCTGATATATATGGGTGTTTGGCTTAGTGTCATGTTAGAATATTTTTTATACTCATACCTTTTGTTTTAATATTTTGAAATGTTTTTAGCTTTATTTTTTGTTTTCATTTAAATGTTTAGTTTTGAAATGTTGATGTATGCATTTGTCATTTTATTTAATTTCTCAATTTTCTTAAATGTGTATTTATAGACTTTTAACTTATAGTTGTAGTTACTTTTTCTTATTTGTAAGTCGCTTTGGATAAAAGCGTCAGCTAAATGACAAAAAAAAAAAAAAAAAAAAGTGCTCGAGCGCATCCAGTGCACGAGCGCATTATAACCCGCGCGAGCGCATCCAGTGCACGAGCGCATTATAACCCGCGCGAGCGCATCCAGTGCACGAGCGCATTATAGCCCGCGCGAGCGCATCAAGTGCCCAGAGCGCATCAAGTGCAAGAGCGAATTATTGCCCGCGCGAGCGCATCAGGTTCAAGAGCGCATCGAGTGCACGAGCGCATTATTGCCCGCGCGAGCGCATCGAGTGCACGAGCGCATCGAGTGCATTATTGCCCGCGCGAGCGCATCCAGTGCATGAGCGCATTATTGCCCGCTCGAGCGCATCCAGTGCACGAGCGCATTATTTTCTGCTCGAGCGCATCCAGTGCACGAGAGCATTATAGCCTGCGCGAGCGCATCCAGTGCCCAGAGGCATTATAACCTGCGCGAGCGCACCCAGTGCCCAGAGCGCATTATAGCCCACGCGAGCGCATCAAGTGCACAAGCGCATTAAGAGCGCATCAAGTGCACCAAGCGCAAATCTCTTCCCATTCATTCTCTCGCTCAGAAAACGCACGCGCTCTCTATCATTCAGAAATTACATGCGTGCGCTCAAAAATGATCTTCTCTCCTGAATTTATTGTTGCCATAATTGTGGGCATGCACCGCAGAAACATAAATCGGCGCATATGCCAACGAATGTAAATCAGCATTTACACGGCATAACAGTATAATGTACATAATTATGTAATAGAATTATTAATAAATATTAATACATACTGTCCTTTTACTTTTAAATAATTGTTTTAGAAAAGAATTATAATAATATTTTAATAGAAACGAAATATTAAACAATTCATATTTTAGACTTGTTTGTAATATGAATTTTTCACAGTTTAAATGGAGTATAAAATGAATAATAATAATAATTTAATTTAATAAATAAAATATTGTACCATTAATATTTCAGACTTGCTAGTAATATAATTTTCCACCGTGTAAATTGCGTATTCATGTGATAAACCATGTCTTTTACATTCTATAACTGCGGCTCCTCACACGATGATGATCATATTTACCCCCCCAAACATACAGTATAATCTTTTTATTATTACAAGATGAGCTTGAGCAGTTCTCCACCCGTAGATCTGGAGAAATATAGCGTTTATTATTATGATACACAAACATCACAGAAACAGAACAAACACGTTAGTCATATAAAAACTGCACTTTCTTCTTATAAATCTTTAGAAAGGTTTATAGAAAACATGAAGGTTATCTAAACCAAAAAAATATTTTATTATAGTATATCTTAAAATTCTCGAATCACAAGTAAATAGTTAAGATATTAAGTGTTGCTTTCTAAAACAAAATATCAAAAGTTAGTTGGTTTTTGCTTAAGGCGAGACACTGCAGGTGAATAGGGTAAAACAAATAACTTATAGTTATTGCATTAATAACCCATCTTATTGATTGCATTCATAACTGCAAAAATGTTTTGTATTACGAGTTTTCTAAAATGTTTTCCAAATGAGTTATTATATAACTAAATATGAGTTAATTTGCATACATTTATAGTTCAAAAATATATTTTTTTACACGTTAGTTAAAAGTTTTTACAGAGGGATACAATTTTTGTATAATTCTGAATATTCTTAGAACAGACAGAAAACACATTTTAAAAAAATTAATGAAAAAAAACAAAAAAATTGGGGGGGGGGTTAAAATGTTGTATAATCAAGCAAATTATGCATGAACGAATCCCTCTGTAAAATATTATAAATACAGTATAGGAATAAAAAAGTAAAGTTTGGCATGTGTAAGTGCAGATTAACTCTTTTTATGTATTTTAATTGAGATTTATTGACACAAAAGTAAAGTAAAGTTTGGCATGTGTAAGTGCAGATCAGAGGTGGAAAGAGTACAAAAATATTCTACTCAAGTAAAAGTACCATTACATTACTGAAATTTTACTTAAGTACAAGTAAAAGTACCAGTCTAAAAATATACTCAAGTAAAAGTAAAAAGTAGCTCATTTAAAATTTACTCTGAGTAAAAATTACTTTGTTACATTTTAACAATGGGAGGGAGGAAAAAAATGGGATAGACCAAAGGTGTCAAACTCAGTACCTGGAGGGCCACAGCCCTACACAGTGTTTATATAACCCTAATTAAACACATCTGATCCAGCTAAACTAATCATTTAGGCTTATTTGAAAACTACATGGTGTGTGTATTGGAGCAGGGTTGGAACTAAACTCTTTAGGGCTGCGGCCCTCCAGGAACTGAGTTTGACACACCTGGGAAATGGGCCTATAAATCTCAAACTAGGTGTTTTTAATTAAAGGAATCGGTTAATTAGAATAATAAGACATTTGGGCTGTTACCAGGCAAATTAAATCAGTATCAACAAAATTCATCTTTGCAATGCAGAGGAAACGCAGAAGCTTCATCTGAAGTGGCATAGATGTATTTACACACTGACATGAATGCATTTAGCCTGCAGTTACAAATGCAGAAATAATGTTTTGATAAATAAGACATAAAATATGACCCTGAACCACAAAACCATAAGGGTCCATTTTCCTAAATTGCGATTTATACATCATCTGAAAGCTGAATAAATCATATTTCCATTGATGTATGTATGGTTTGTTATGATAGGACAATATTTGAAAATCTGGAATCTGAGGGTGCAAAAAATCCAAATATTGATAAAATCTCCTTTAAAGTTGTTCAAATTAAGCTCTTAGTTTTTATATATTTACAGTAGGAAATTTACTAAATATATTAATGGAACATGATCTTTACTTAATATGCTAATGATTTTTGGCATAAAAGAAAAATTATAATTTTAACCCATACAATGTATTGTTGGCTATTGCTACAATATACCCCAGCGACTTAAGACTGGTTTTGTGCTCCATGCCAGGGTCACAAATGTTAAATAGTCATTTGAAATTCAAAAATAAATAAATCAAAATATATTTTAAATGTTAAATTAGAACCACCAGTAGGTGTCAGCAAGTCACTGATAAGTGAGTCATTGCGATTGAACAGAATCATTTAAACGGTTAATTAATTCAAGAACAAAACACGTCATTGCTCAGAGACGCAAAACTGTGTATGGTGGCTGTGTTTGGAATTATTTTTGTTGTCGAAATAGAGCAAAAACAGGCAATATGGTGTCTAAAAACGTAAGTCTCTTAATTAACTTCTTGTTTTTTGAACTGTTGTAAAAATAAAAACTACAGGCCTATGCAATCATGGTGATTTTTTGAGAAAAAACGGCATTCTTCATGTGATGTTGACTTACTATATGAAATGATATAAATATATACATTTTCTGCTTCTATATCTTCAATTTTGTGATCATTCTAAACGCATGTTAACAGACTGAATCACGCAGTGAAAGAAAGCACTCCAAATGCACGTGGACTAGTCTAATCTACTAGATTTCACGGCACACTGTTTAGAGTGATTTGTTTGGTTTTTGGCAAAATACTGATAATGTCAAATCGCACATCGTTAAAACAACAATTACTATATTATCGCAGACAATATTGCACACCCTGCACCTAGGGATGGGTATCGTTAAGGTTTTAACAGTAT
This sequence comes from Ptychobarbus kaznakovi, assembly GCA_027422405.1. Lineage (NCBI taxonomy): Eukaryota > Metazoa > Chordata > Actinopteri > Cypriniformes > Cyprinidae > Ptychobarbus > Ptychobarbus kaznakovi. Next base: position 34,936 of record JAPDDN010000645.1, on the reverse strand, counting down.
TACTACTTTTATCGATACTGCTTATCGATCCAGTACTTTAACGGTATTCTTATCTGTACTTTATATATATATATATATATATATATATATATATATATATATATATATATATATATATATATATATGTGACAGATTAGGAGCTGAATTAACATTGCTTTATATACTGAAATGTAAAATAAATATTTTATTAAATATAAAACCTCAATTTGTAAATGCACCAGTGTGCAGGCATTTTTAGTGTTTTATATACATAAGATAAGATACAGGAACAAAGAAACAAAGTTAAACAAACTGAAAAATATACAATTTGTACCATAAAACAAATGTACAACTGAAAAAAAGTGCTACTAACATTAATGTTCAGTAATAGCTACAAAATAAATCTAAAAGTGATCAAATGTAAATGATCACTGCATAGTTTTAACTGTATTGATATATTAATGCTTATTAAAGCTATAACTTTATTCAAATTAAGAGCTGTAGGTGATTTTCTCCTTGCGTTTTGTTCTTTGATTAACATTTGATGAAGCACCAGTCTGTCACTTTAAGACAAAATATTGACACACATCGGATTTTCTCCAAACTGTTCTTGTTCACTTTAAGACATAAACTGTGTTTAAATGAATAATCTCCAAGCCGGCCGTTTTTACATATTTTGTGTGTATTTCATCGTTTGGGCGCGCCCGAAGCTCAAAGTGTACTTTGCTTGTCAGTTTTAGAGTCACACACACACACACACACTTCAGCCTGGGGAATAGCATCTCTCGTGTGGTGTGGATCGTACTTTCAACGTTTTATTATCAAACATGTCCAGCCATTTAGCAACTGTAAAGACGTCATTTTACAACAATCGACAAACGATTGATCTGATTCTGGTGTTAAGTTTTGGTCAGAGAGGAACGAATGCGCACCGCTGTGAAGGGAAGGAAGTTGTGCTAGAAGAAACACGGCTGTAATCCTTAGAAGCCAAAATAAAATAAAATAATAATAAACTTAGTTTAATATAACAGCCACAGGCCTAAAGTGTAAGCATATGTTTTAATGGTTAGTTCACTCTTCTATCATGATTAAAAAGGGCTTTCATGTTGCGCGTGCTGAAACTTCTCCACGTGAGCGCGATCTCGCTTCTAAATTGCGAATAGCAAAAATGCATCATAGACAAATGTTTGAATATTATTGCTCATAAAAACAGCTGGCAACTCTGGTGAGATAGAATTTGCATTTGATAATAGAATTTGATAATGTGTATATATAGCAATAATAGATTCATGTGTGTTTTCTTAATTTCTCCAATACCGATAGCAGAACCGTTAACGTCAGAGCTTATCGATACTCCGGTCTTTAATAATTTAGCCCCGAGACCGATTAAATACCGGGTTTCGGTACCCATCCCTACCTGCACCACTGTCTTTTTGGCTCATTTGTGCAAAACCTTTTGTTAAACTGTTAAAGCTTCATTTTAACCACCAATGCATCGATGCAAGTATTTACCTTCCCACTAAACATTAGACGTCTGACGGACATGCAGATTATGTCTATATTGCGTCAGTCGGTCCAAGACCAATTCTGCACGTCTACGCGACGTGCAAACTAGGTCCGCTATTTGGACGTCTAACCAAGACCCCATTTAGACGTCAATATGCCGTTCAAATGTTGAACGTCGGACTAGGTAACTTTTTTGGACGTCTAAGACATGTGCAGGAAATTAATGAATGTATTTATTTTATTTAAGACAAATATCAACATTGTTGTTACCAACATGGCTAATGAATATCAATATAGGTTATTTGTGATGAAACATTATTTGTGATTTAATTATTTATTGAGTACGTTTTACATTTTAGTTTTTTTCTCTTATTTACATGTTTATTTTAATTGTCTCTGGACCGGTTTGTGTCATATCGTCTCCGATTGTGTTTAACATGTTATCAAGGCAAATACAACACTGTAGGTTAGAAAATGAAGCATTCTAACTTTTGAGTTAGCCGAAAGCTAACATTGCAGTGGTGGAACTTGCATTTGATAGGCAGCACGTCATCATAACCCAACTTGCAAACGCCACTCTGATTGGCTGAGGCAACAAGCATTCGGCGCGTACTTTTGAAGCAAGTGGCTGCTCGGCTCTGTTCAGCTTCTATCAAATCAAAGCGATCCAAAATCATCGTTTTCTACTCAGTTGAAGGTAAGTTCGGTCCGCTTAGTTAATTTGATGTATTTAGCTGTTTTAATTAGCTTTGTTGTCTTAACTAAACCTGCTGTGGCTAAGTTACAATTAGCATTGCATCTCTCAGTGATTACAACACGACTGTAACGTTATTCCCTTCCAAGATATACAATATAATCATATAACGTGTTGTTTGATCTGTTTCTTTGAGAATTCAAAGCACAACGCGACTGTATTTGCGTCCATTATAAAAGGTTACACACTATAATCATGCATTATGTAGTTTCAAAACGAGTTTTAATGTGTTTTAAAAATGACTGAATCTAATATTTGCCATATTCTGCAATTCCGTCTGTGTTTTCCGCATCACGGAAACCACAGGGCCCTAATTCTGTTAACAGCAGGTGTTAATGCGTCACTTCTTTATCTCAATTAACTTGAACACTGAATAGTGTTACTTGTTTAACACTGATCTTCAGTGTATATATAATCCACACCATCTCAATATTACTGAGTATTGTAAAGCTTTAGTTGGGTGTTTCTTTTGTCTTTCTGTCAGGTGGCGTGCAGTGTCTCCTTCATTTTGGACGTGGAGTGAGGTGTCCTGCCCTTTAGGAGCACCTAAACCACCTAAACAAGGTGTTATGACCTCATCCTCCTTTTCTTTGCACTTGCCCCAGTCAAATAAACAGTACAAGTAAACTTAACTTGGGCTCACATCAGTGTTTACAGATGGCTTTAAGGATGAGAGAATGGCGAAAACGCCAAAGAGAACTCAATCAACTTCTATGTTATTCTGACAGCGATGATGAACTTTGTGGCATTAAAAAAAAGTGTGACCGTGCGCCTGGGACTCTGAATAGTTGTAGCAGTGACAATGTGCCTGGGACCCCACATAGTTTCATCAGTGACACTGTTCCTGGGACATCAGATATTTTTGACTTTGACACTGATGTGGACTATTGGTCTACTGACTCAGAAAAGGAACCAAATGATGAAGCTGAGGTGACCAGCAGCTTTGAAGATGACCTAAGACAGTGGGCCTTAGAGCACAAATTGACACACAGAGCGCTTAATGGATTATTGTCCATATTAAGAAAGCAAGGGCACCTATTGCCTGTGGATTGCCGGACATTCCTTGCTACACCACAGTGTAACACAACAGAGCCTAAATGTGGCGGGCAGTACAGATACTATGGCTTAGAAAAGGGGATCTGCCGTTATTTAAGTCAGATGGAGAGTAATGATGTGCACCTCAGTGTAAACATTGATGGCATCCCACTTTTTAAAAGTAGTAGTGTCCAATTCTGGCCAATACTGGTGAAGTGTGGCCATTTTGATCCATTTATTGTAGCTATGTTTAGTGGACAACATAAGCCAAGTCCACTTGAGGAGTATCTTAAAGACTTTGTGACCGAGTACAAACATCTCAAAGAAAATGGTATAGTTTATAAAGGCCAGACTTACACTGTCAATATTGATGCTCTGATCTGTGATGCACCAGCAAGGGCATATCTAAAATGTATTAAGGGTCATACTTCCTATGAGAGTTGTGAAAGATGTTTAATCAGAGGTGCTCGTGTTGAGGGAAGAATAGTTTTCAGTGAACAGGAATGCACTTCTCGAACAGATGACGGTTTCTCCAGAGTAGAGTACAGGAACCACCAAACTGATGTCAGCCCCTTCATTGCTGCAGGAATTCCTTGTGTTAGCTCATTTGTGTTAGATTATATGCATATGGTCTGCTTGGGAGTAGTAAGACGCCTGTTAATTTACTTGACTCGTGGCCCAAAAATCTGTCGTTTATCTGTGAAGCAAAAGGATGCAATTTCTCAAAAACTAATTGCACTGAGAGGGAAGATGCCGAGTGAGTTTGCTAGGCAACCGCGGGGTTTACGTGAAATAGATAGGTGGAAAGCCACTGAACTAAGGCAGTTTTTGCTATACACAGGACCTGTGGCATTGAAAACTGTGTTGTCCCCTGAAAGATACAAACATTTCTTGTCCTTGACAGTAGCCATGTCGATAATGCTGGAGTCAGATGACAGGATTCGAAATGCCTATCTCCAATATGCTCATGAACTAATCAAACACTTTGTCATGTGCTGTGCTGACCTGTATGGCAAGACCTTTCCTGTATACAATGTACATGGATTAATTCATCTCCATGAAGATGCCAGCCACTTCAACGTTTCCTTAAATGACATTTCCTGTTTTCCATTTGAAAACTACCTGCAACAAATCAAGAAACACGTGAGGAGCGGGAGAAGTCCCCTGGAACAAGTTACCAGGCGTCTGTCAGAAATTGAACATTCAGAAGTGAACAAGAGCAAAATGCACTCTAAAGTGTTTGCTTCTGTTAAAGAAAGGGACAGTTGTTTTCTCTTGAGAGATGACAGATTTGCTTTGTTCGACAGAAAAATGCTGACGGTACCTTTGCTTGTGAAATCCTGCACCAGCGTCACACTTCACCATTATTTCACCAACCATGTAGCTCTGGACTTCTGAATATAGTCTGCATAGGAAATGGTCAGGTCAGGATGAAAAATGGATTACTGCATGAAAGGGATCTGTTCCGCAAGGTGGCCTGCCTCCCACAAGAAACTGGTGGCTCTGTCCTCATACCCCTTCGCCATGGTCTGGAACACCAATATTAAAGGTTGAATATTTTATTCTTTTAGCTATTTCCCAGCAGGGGTTATCACAGCTGATCACCTGTTTCCATCTGTTTGTTTTCTGCATCTACCTCAGTGACTCCTGCCACCTGCATGTCCTTACTCATCGCATCCATAAACCTCCCCTTGCCTCCCTCTCTCCTCCTGCCACAATATCCTACTCCCAATGTAACCCTCATCCCTCTTCCGCACATGTCACAACCCTCTCAACCTCACCTTTCTTGCTTTATCCACTAACTTTACCTGGGCTGACCCTCTAATGTAGTCATTAGTGATCTTATCACTCCTACTGAGAATTGTCGCATATTCATTTCTGCCATCTCCAGCTCAGAGTTGTGTCTTCTAACATGACAATTGGGGATTTGTTGAATAGGGTTCAAATCATTTCCTATGCCATTGCACCTGTAATTCGCTTTGTATAATATTGTCTGCTACAGTGGTTCTCAAAAAGGGTTCCATGGACCCTCTGGATTCCTTATTTGGGTTCTAAGTTGGACTCTTATAGGTCTGTAACTTTGAGAGTGAACCTAATGGAACTGTAAGGGTCCATTTGGTTCCAGTTGTTCATTCAGAGTTATGAGGGTCTTTGAAATAAAAAAATTTGAGAACCACTGGTCTAATCAATGCGTGATGAAAATATGAAAAACTTCAATTTACATACATATGCTGTCCTTTTTACAGGTAATGTACTCGAGGGCTGTTTGGAAAGAGGGTGAACGAGAGGAGGAGGGTGTAGTTCCTGATAATTGGATCGACAGGAACAAGAGAACTGTTAGATGGCCACGTAATATGAGCACCACAAAAACAGAAAGAGCTCTAAAGGACAGAATTAACCCCCAGGAAGACTGGATGGTGTTCCCTTTAATCAAAATCAAAATGACTTCAGGCAAGTTTTGTTTTCATGAATCGAACATTTCATATATATATATATATATATATATATCCAAGTCCAAATTTTGTTGAAGCTTTTTTTTTTAAGGTTGAATTGTCTAAATTCTAGCTAAGTGCCGTGAATGCGACAACTACAACCTGACCAGTCAGGCAGAGGAGGAGGATGATGATGATGATGAGGAGGAGGTGGCGATTAGATCGACGAGGAACCGCACTAAAAAAGGACTTCCGGAGGATTTTGTAAGAAATGGTATATTTTTCATTCTCAAGTAATTTATACATGTGTAATCTGTTGACACAAATTGGGCCTCAAATTTTAGACATCAATGTTTATGAACATTTTTTGCAGAATTTACAGATTCAGATGAGGAGAGTGTCAGGGGTAATGGTTTTCTCTAATTAATTTATAATTCAAGTTTCAAAATGAATAAAATTCTTAAATAACTTTTTTTTTGGAGATGGATATGCTTATTTTTACTTTATATTGCCTCTTTATATTTGTCCATCTGTCTGATTACCCTACTGCACCAAAGAAGCTGCAGCCCATTCAGGACACCAACATGTTACACAACGCTTGTGAGTACTGATGACAACTTATAAAGCATGTTAATGTGTTGTGTAAACACAACAGGATAGTTAAAGGCTGATTCATGTGTTTCAGCCTCTGAAGATGAAGCCATGACTTTCCAAGCGGAGTGTGCTGACAGTTCTGGGGCTAGTGAAATGTCCACTTGTCGTGAGTATTTACTTCTCCCCTTGCACCAACCATCCCATTGCATAAAGTTAAAGTCCATTCAAGATGGGTAGTTTCTCACTGCTTGAGAATTAAGCATGGTGATGAATGTTTACACAACTTTGTAGTTACAGGCTGTTTCATGTGTTTCAGACTCTGGAAATCGAGCCTTGTCTCACCCAGTGAAGCCTGCTGGCAAGTCTCGGGACAGGGAGATGACCACTCCACGTGAGTATAATTACATTTCCAGTTGCACCAACCATCCCACTGCACAAAGGGAAAGCTGGAGAGGGGCGAGGATGGCAGCTAGGAAGCTCAACAAATCATGTCATTCGGGTCAAATTAAATGATTGGTCAGACGTTTCTCTGAGCCATATGATAATATAATATTGATGAGTTTCAAGACCTGGTGGATTTCTCTTACATTTTTGTGTGCCTTTAGCTTATTAAGAGCATTTTAAGTTAACAAGAAAATTGTAAAAGTTTCCAGAAATGTAAGTATTGTTTTAAGTAAGGTAAATATTAATTTAGTATATACTACATGAAAGTACTTACAGGCTGACTCATGTGTTTCAGGCTCTGTAAATCAAACCTTGGATGGCCTTGTGGAAGCTGCAGGATCTCGGTGCAGGGAAATGTCCAGTGAGTATTCACTTTACCCATTGCACCAACAGTTTCAAAAGTCTATTCAGGACAAAGTGTTACTCACTGCTTGAGAATCAAGTGTGGTGTTGATTTATTTACACACAAGACAGTAGTTACAGGCTCAATCACATGTTTCAGACTTGTCTGACCTGATGGAGCGTGCCAATGCGGGAAGGGAAACGTTGACACCCAGTAAGTATCCATCACAACTAATGCTCACCTTTTTGTTTCTTTTCAATAATACATCTTTGAATATTCTTTGTCTTTTTCAGGCTCTCAAAATGCAAGCACAGCCCCTCTGCGAAGAGACCTTTCGAGACCCAGTGAGTATTCATCTCATCACACTTTAAACCTTTTTTATTTAGGCCTTGTGAAATGTAAGAACATTCTTTGATTTTACAGGATCGGGACATGTAGCAAGAGGTTGGGCCAGGGATGGCTATCGCTCAAGGTAAAGAAACAGGATAAGGCACAGTGTCCGTAGCGACTGTCTTCTACTGGTCTCCAGCCCTTGTTGTTGGCCAACCAGTAGGGTTAGTCTGTTGCAGTGGTATTGTATTATGTCAGTTAAAAAGTCCAAGTGATTAAAATAATTTTAAATGGTACTAAGGTCCAGCGGTGGATCCAGCATCAGGTCCAGACATAGTGATGTCTCCAGATACAGGTCCAGGTCCAAGTCCTGGCACAGTGATGGTTCGAGGCACACCGTCAGGTCCAGACATGATGGGTCAAGGCACAGTGATGGTTCGAGGCACACCGTCAGGTCCAGACATGACGGGTCAAGGCACAGTGATGGTTTGAGACACATCGCCAAGTCCAGACATGACGTGTCACGACACAGGTCCAGACATGACAGATCATGCCATAGTGACGCCTCCAGATGCAATGACAGATCCCGTAGTGATGCCTCCAGGCCCCCCGCCAGGTCAAGTCATGATGAAAGATCACGGCACTGTGATCTCACCAGCCCCCCTTATGAAAGGCCAAGGCATGGTGAGTTGTCTAAGACCACAAATTTCATCTAAGCACTTTGCAATTCAGTGAGTAATGTCGATGCACCCCTAATCGTTACAATATTAGATTTATTATTTCTCTTCTAATGCGACCCAAATCTATTGAAAGTTGTCATTTGGTAATTTCTAAAACAGACTTTCTGTGGTGCAGATGCAGTGACCGAGAACGAAAGATGGACATTCCCATTGCCTTGGGATGGTAAGTATTGATCTATTGGCAGTGTGAGACGACAGGACACTGAGCAAGAGAGAGAGACTGACACTTATAATAGTACCACTGTCTCTCTTCCTCTACTGTTCCCTCTGTCCTCACAAACTGCTTTTCAATTATAGCAGTGGTTTGTTTTTCTACCGTCAATTGTAGGGTGGTTTCTATCATGTGAGAACATTTGTCTGAACCATTTTTTTTTCTTACTCAAACACTATCTACTGTATTAATAACAAACACTGAAGCTGATTACAAAAACAATTGTGAACCAGCTAGCTAGCCTTGCTATTCTAATTGGAGGTAACCATTGTAATCAATAAATGTTTATTTCAGTGTACCAGAAAAAGGTTTTAAACATGCTGGTTGACATCCGCAATTGCTATAAACAAGCACAACCTGCCACTTCAGCCATGCACATTGAAAGGATGGAGACCTTAGAGGATTTTGAGAGAGAGGAGCAACGCCTCTGTGATGCACAAGCCTTTGATACCCTGGTAGGTTTTAACAATTCTGGAAGTAATGGATAGCTTAGCATAACACAATACAGTGCACTCATACACTGTTAGGTTCCTCTGGGGAGTACCAGTCAACGTTATCATAGATTTATTCCAACAGGTGCTACAGCTTGCAAGAATTGGAGGGAAGAACACCAAGGACTGTGTCCACAAAGTCCTTGACAGGCATGTTTCTACATACAGTATGAATTGTGTGTGATGTTAGGGTGGTTTTCAATGTCCGAACATAATTTTTTCTGTGTGTGGACCAGACTGCATGTGTTAATTTGCCTTTTTCTTGCTTAACCCTTGTGTACCCCTTGGTACACATATATATTTATTTCTTTTGTGCGTTTTTAAATTAAAAATACTCTACAAGTTCACAACACAATGCATTGTGAGTTTATAGACCAGCTGTTCTTGACAAGGAGATTTGTTGTAGAGGGATAAAAGGAGGGGACGTAGTATGAAGGGTTTGAGATGCGTAATGTTATTCCTACATGTATCATTTGCGTTGATTTATAAATGTAATTTATTTTACTTTAGGCTCTTCACTAATGCCCTGATGGCGCAATTCAATATGAAGGGGAAGGGGAAAAAGGGCAAGAAATCTTTGGAGAAGACGCAGGTTTATAGAGCAATAAAAGGTAAGCCCATATTTCATGTTGACCAAGGAAAGATAATTAGCTCCTGCCAGTCTGTGAATAATGAATTGATTGGACAAAACATTTCCTTCCCAGTTGACATTTAAAATTCACTGCTAACGGTCTACCATGGCAATTGTAACATTTGGTAAGGTGGTTTTGTATTAATCCAATATTGGTAGTGGATGCATAGTAAACACATTTTGCTTACAAATATGGGGACTTGGTGAATGACTGCAGATTACCTTTGCATATTTCTAATCATTTGTCTTTTTCTACTTGTGCAGATGCAGTCATGAAATTTGATGACACAGCCACAGAGGACTTCATAAGGATGACCGCTTCAGAGCACCTGAAGCATGCACCGCAAAGAAGTGGAGGTGGAGGACACGCAGCAGTCACTCAGGACTGATTACCATTGTGAAGAATCTTTTGTACATTGTCTTTCCTGTTGTTATTATAGTTGCTTATGGTTCAATTTTACCACAAAGCGCATTCGGTTAAGCACTTGCATTTTTAGTGTTGTACATTTGGTGTTGTGGTAAAGACCCACGCAATGTGGGCTGTGTAACTTAAATTTTTGTTGTTGTTTTTTTGTTTGTATTTTACCACCAGTGTTGATTTTAGAATGTTTTTAGGTTACGATGCTCAACATTAAAGTGATGTATGCAAGCCATTAAATTCGTGTTCCTAGATTTTAATGGTAGTTGGCAGGAAATGTAACTAGTGAAAGCTTATTAGTGACGTTTGTGCCTATTAAAAACAATACAGAAGGAAATAAGTAAGTGGTGATTGAGTTGTGATTTATTTGTAAACCTCTGTTTATAACTGTAGTCCCGTGTTTCCAGAAGGTGAAGGACCTGTTTCCTGTAGCAGTTAATTTTCCTATAGCTTCGTTTGGCTCAGCAGCAGGATTGAATTGGAAATGCATTACACCTTTTGTATGCTTTTCCATTTATCATCTGCTGCTGAGACAATCAAATTAAACTATAGGGAAATTAACTTGAACAGTATGCCACCTTGTGAAATGGGACTACAGTTATGTACAGAGCCTATAAGCAGTATAAAATTATGTCTAAAATAAGTTTGTTTGATGTAGAAAAGACGTCCACAACGACCAAATTTGGCCTACAATTAGCCCTTATACAGAGGTCCTGTGGACGTCAATACTGGACGTTCGGTAGACGTTGGAAAAAAGACGTCATCTGGCGTCACAGTCTGCACCTTCAGGGGACCAAAATTGGACGTTCAAAAACGACGTACAAAAGACGTCGTTTAGACGTGTCTTTGTGCAGTGGGTTACGTTACCTCTACATGCTTGCGAAGGGCGATGTTGAGATGTTATAAGCTGCTAGTTCGGTCTCCCGAGGCAAACACAGCTTGCACTGCATAATAGAGCATGAATATATGGCCAGGGGTTCACTTAATTTCCTTCGAGTTCAACTTCAGCAGAGTACGACGGGGTTTGGTTTTCAGCTGGGTCTGCATCATTAACGCCTGTCTTGTCCGTCTGCATCTTTTTTGATGTCTTCATTTGACAGGTACATTAAAAAATATTAAAACGAGCGACATATTTACCAACGGGGGGGGGAAATTACCGTATTTTTTTATTTTGTCACATTGGCAGATATTTTGCAGGTTTTAAGCAAAAACGAACTAAATATATATTTTTTTTCAGAAAACAAGAATTCATATCTTAAACTTATTTGTATATTTATACTAGAAAACAAGACAAAGTTCTTTTGTAGTAGTAATATTGCTGCCTTCAAGTCAAAAGTTATGTTTGAAAAGGCGAATTATTGTCACCAGATTAATGTTTTTTTTTTTGGGGGGGGGTTTAGATAAATTATTTTGTAAGCTTACGTCGATCATATTTAATTAATTTGTTAACATAATTTAGTTTCCTGCTAATAGAAACGACTTCCAGATTTAGCCAACCCGATCGCACGCCAATTCGTACGTATTTAACAAAGTGGCTAATTTGTACAAATGTATACGAACTCGCTCGTATGAATTCATCCGAAAACAACCTGGTCTCACAGAATTCCGTGAAATGAACACGGCCCCTTAACTCAAAATCTGTGGCAGTTTCACGGAATCGCCGAAAATTCCGTGATGTGCCCACGGAAGTGATGCCTATGTCAATGTCAATGACAGCAGCATCCGTGATCCACACACGGGCTGTTACAACACCTGCGCTCCCCCAATTGACGTCGTTTTATAATTTGGAAAGGTATCGCTTTAAATATTCTGAGTTTACTTAAAGTACTTTACTTTAAATGTTTAGTTTTAAAGTGATTTTAACTTGATATTGCATTGTTCTGTCGTCGTTTGATCGCTAGTATAACGTCTGGTCACCCTGAATTCCGTGACGGTACCACGGAATATTCATTGGTCGCCACAGATTGTTTCACCTTCACTGGACGATATTGCCCATTGCTGATTTTGACACTTAAGTAGGCTATTCAAGTTGTCTGTGTTCGCGATGCAATATGAACATCTTATCTCCCCTGATCAGTTTGTATAGCCTTTTGCTTATTGTCAAATTCTGTGATGGCACCACGGAATTCTTCCGTGACGGTACCACGGAATATTCAGTGGTCTCCACAGATTGTATTACCTTCACTGGACGATATTGCCCATTGCTGATTTTGACACTTTAAGTAGGGTATTCAAGTTGTCTGTGTTTTCGATGCAATGTGAGCATCTTATCTCCCCTGATCAGTTTGTATTTTGCTTATTGTCAAATTCTGTGATGGCACCACGGATTTGTCCGTGACGGGACCACGGAATATTCATTGGTCGCCACAGATTGTTTCACATTCACTGGACGATATTGCCCATTGCTGATTTTGACATATAAGTAGGCTATTCAAGTTGTCTGTGTTTGCGATGCAATGTAGCCTCATTAAACTGTGAACATCTTATCTCCCCTGATCAGTTTGTATAGCCTTTTGCTTATTGTCAAATTCTGTGATGGCACCACGGAATTCTTCCGTGACGGTACCACGGAATATTCAGTGGTCTCCACAGATTGTATTACCTTCACTGGACGATATTGCCCATTGCTGATTTTGACATATAAGTAGGCTATTCAAGTTGTCTGTGTTTGCGATGCAATGTAGCCTCATTAAACTGTGAACATCTTATCTCCCCTGATCAATTTGTATAGCCTTTTGCTTATTGTCAAATTCTGTGATGGCACCACGGATTTGTCCGTGACGGGACCACGGAATTCTTCCGTGACGGGACCACGGAATATTCATTGGTCGCCACAGATTGCTTCACATTCACTGGACGATATTGCCCATTGCTGATTTTGACACTTTAAGTAGGCTATTTAAGTTGTCTGTGTTTGCGATGCAATGTAGCCTCATTAAACTGTGAACATCTTATCTCCCCTGATCAGTTTGTATAGCCTTTTGCTTATTGTCAAATTCTGTGATGACACCACGGATTTTTTCGTGGTGGACACACGGATAACCGGATCACTAGAGGCAGGCTTGATCAATCAAACTCCCCATCCATCATCTTAGTGTAAATAATATTTTGACTAATTAAAAAAAAAAATTATGTTTACTGATTGACAGATAGGCATATACAGACAACGAAAACAAAAAAACGATAAAGACTAATAATAAATTAATGTTAAATCGGACGAGTCTGTTGCCATGACGGCGACACACTTCCTTGCTCGCATCCTAGAATTTCGCGGTTTTTCCAGTCATTGCGTGGATCCCCTCGTCAAATCGGTATGTATCTCAGACCTGCGTTACTATCTATAAATGTTGAGTTATAAGTTTTGATGCGTTTTAGATGGTTTGTATTGTTGATTGCTAAATGTTTGACAAGATATTGTGTCTGTAAATAGTTGTTTTCCTCTAAAAAAGTATGAATTTTAACAATACAAATCTTTAAAATACGTTTTTTTTTGTCATTCTCCAGTAACGTTAAGTTACCAACATCTCAGCCTATGTAGCACCTATGTACACCAAACATTCCGGTTAACACTTAACGTTAGCAGTATTCTGAAGATATTTTCAAAGGGATTTGTAAATCATGCCTGATTTATGTGACATTTTAATAAAAAAAAAATATGGCGAATATTTTTTCAGTATATTTTTTGATTTCCTAAGTAATGAAAGCATATAGGCCCTATCCTGAAATCCATCTGAAATTATTTTTTCATCTTGTGTGTAAACAAAAAGAAAAAAATAATTTTGGCACCTGGCTTTATCATATGTTCAGATTTATGTTACCGAAAATATATGCACAATTGCGCATATTTAATGAGATAATGCCTACTTTGCATAATTAAACATACAAATTTCAAAAACTTGTAATATATTGTTTTTATATACTTGTGTAAGCAATCAACTGAGGAAGTTTCATGGTGATATCTATTATTTTAAAATTTTACCCTATTCACCTGTAGTGTCTCGCATTAATGTAGACATTATATTTTTTTCTCAGAGATATATCTAATGATGCTTTCTTGTCTGTTCTACAGATTATTTGCTGCTCTACATCACATCTCCATATCTTTATCGCTTTTATACTTAGAAAACAAAGGCACTTTTAAGAGCCACTCTTTAAATCTCTCTCTCTCACTCTGTTTCTCTCTAGTTCTCTCTCTCTCTCTCTCTCTCCCCCCCTCCCCCCTCACACACACACACCTTAATATCTGTGCTGTGTGTCTATTATTGTCTGTATTGTTGTGTTGTATCTGTGCACCATGTCGGAAAATCACCCAAGAGTCTTTGAAGATCCCAATGAGGCCAGGGTGAGAAATTTTGATAACTTTACACCCATGTCTATGAAAATCACTATTGGTATTACATATTGTTTGTTTGTTGTAGTTGCTGTTGAGGTATGATGTTCTAGACATTTAATGTACATTTTGGTGTAGTGTAGTATTTCATATCTTGTAGTTTTTGATTTGTGTTTTTTATTGTTACTTACTAAAAAAGCGTCCATCAAACATAACCAGATGTTTGGAGTAAATCCAGTGTCTTAAAACTGTTTTATAACTGAACCAGGACAAAGTCATGTTTGTGACACTGGTATATACTACAGAAGGTGATAGATATAAGCATAAAACTTATAAAGACAAGTTAAACTAAAGCATATTAATAGACAGGCTTGTTGATATTGCAACTAAAGCTCATGCAGTGTTGGCATAGCTGTAATTATATACTAGCCTATCATAATTTGTGTGTTATCATATGTAATTCTAATATTGTGAGTATCAGATTAATTGCAAGACAAACAATATGTCTTGTACCTTTTTAATTTATGCACCCCCCCCCCTTTTTTTTCTTTTTTTTACATTTCCATACAGTAAGTTTCTATGGATAAAAATTATTTTCTACACTGTACAAACCAAATTTCAATCTTCAAAAGGTTCAAAATGCAGCAGTCCTACGGTTTGTCAGTACATATCTGCAGTGCATATCTTTTTGTAGGAGTAGCCTTACTACTAACATGTTTGATGTAGGCACAGCAAATCACAACGATTATACTGGATTTTGTGAATTGGTCACAAATGTACTTCGACATAACTGCAAAATAACTGTTAAAAGATTGACACCATTGTTATAATAATAATGTGTTACATTTATATAGCGCTTTTCTAGACACTCAAAGCGCTTTACATAGTAAGGGGGCTATTTCCTCATCCACCACCAATGTGCAGCATCCACCTGGATGATGCGACGGCAGCCATATTGCGCCAGAACGCCCACCACACACAGCTTATTGGTGGAGAGGAGACATAGTGATGAAGCCAATCAGTGTATGGGGATGATTAGGAGGCCATGATGGTCAGAGGCCAGTGGCTAGTTTGGCCAGGATGCCGGGGTAACACCCCTACTCTTTTTCGAAGGACATCCTGGGATTTTTAATGACCATTGTTGTGTAGTTAAAATGTCTTATCAATAAAGGAATTTGTAGTTTTCTACAATGGTAACAGACATTATGCCTTCTGTCTGGTTTACAGCATCAAAACATGTCAAAAGGTGGAGGGCTCAAGAAGACCTGCCCAGCGTGCAAAAATAAAATTTTTAATGGCTTCAAGAAGTGCCCTATGTGCAAGGCCTCACAGCCTAAAAATGTGCGCCTAAAAAAAAAGATTGAAAAATTCGAGCAAAAAAAAAAGACATGGGTTGCCAACACAAAAAAAAATCAGGTGACCTCACATTTGTGGGATGATGCCATCATTTTGGTAAGTAACTTTTGTTGTTCTATGTCACCAGTCCAGTTATTTTGGAGTACTTGGGGGGACTTTCTGATTTTGACTGAGACAAGATAATGCATTAACATCTTTTTTATCCAACAGCTATTTATCCAACAGTTTTAGCATCTTAACTGTACTCTACTGTCATTGAAAAACTTTACAAACAGACCAAATACTCTCAGGATTACTTAGCTCATAGCCTGCAGTACTGTAAGATGTTTCACAGTGCTTCATATGAAGAACAGTTGACTTTCCCCTGCGCACAACAAGCACCAGTATGTAAGCACATGGCGCTCGGTTGACATCACATTTTGTGAGCTATTTGACACGTGAACTGAACTTGGTCAATAAGACACAGGTGCATTAGATATCAGACTGAAATCTAATGGTGCTACCATCTGACCTTGTTTGTGACTAGTAAGAGTGAAACTGCATCTCATACGAAATGGCATTTAGTGTTCACCAAAAGTAATACTACTAACACTGTTCTTGATATGAAGCACTACTAACCTTGCAACATTGCTACTTACACTTTTATGCAGGATGAACACGACACATGCATGTGCATACTCTTACTCTTTTGGTCTTTTGTTCTTGTCTTGTAGTTTTCTCGCTTGTGTTTATTTTAGGCTTGTTTCAGATGGATGGCTGACTGGCTGTCTGTCTGGCTTAAAGCAAAGCATTCTGTGGGTCAATAACACTATTTCAATAACAAAAAAGTCATACCTACCGGTAGTTAGCCCGCTATTCAGCTAAGTCGATCAAACTCATTTTCTCTTGGTCATGCCCCTTGTGTACTTCCTGGTTTTGTCATGTGCTCTTGTTCTTGTAGAGTCCTAGGTTTCCTTTGTCCACTGCTCTGTCATTGTGATTTGTCAATATACTAGCTGTATTTAAGAAGATCGGACAGGGCTTGTTCGACTTGGCTGGCTGACTAAGTGGGTGAGACTTGTTGGGCAAAAGCCCATGCAAATTCAGCAACATCACTTTTGCCCAATGAAAAAAGTCCCATCCACTTAGCCAGCCAGCCAAGTCGAACAAGCCTGTTTAGTCAGCCATGCAAAGGGCTTCTGGGATCTTCTGGGATCTTGAATACAGCTATTCCTTGTGATGTTCCAAAAGTCTGCTTTGACCCTAAGTATTTCGTGTTGACCTGCATTTGTGTCCCAGCTTTGTGATATTGTGATAAGCAGATAAAGATCCATACACAGCCACACCAAAGCACTTGTAATTGTTTTTAAGGTTTTTATTTTTTTAAATATTTTTTTTATCTTTAGATAGAGAAGCTGCACGCAGTCGGCTGGAGGCCTTTGCTCCTGGTGGAATATCCACACAAGAAGGCCAAAATGATCTTGCCTAAAGATCAAGTGTTGGGCAAAAGTGCACAGACCTGTGTGCAAAACATACATGACATTTTTAAAATGATGGTTGAAGGTAAGACTATTTTTATACTATAAACTTTATCTATGTATTTTTTTTTTAAATATTATTATTTAGGGGTAGAGACTGTTGAGCAATTATTGGAAATAGTAAGGGCAACTGTGCTTCTCTGATTATCTGAGGCTTGTGGGTTTTTGTATTATTTTGCCTTAGCTTTCACATTTTGACCTAATTGCGTATAGTAAATTTTTTGTGTTTGTATTCTTCTAGTAAATACAGACCAGACAACAGACAGTAGCCATGAGCCTGAGGAGGCTACTGTCACTCTAAATTTTGAAATAACAACCCCAATAAGAGAACAAGGTGTGTTTGGCCCAGATTTGGTGCCTTCACTTTATTGTGTTCTCCTTGAGATTTTTGTGAGAATGTGCTTTAGCAGCAGATGTCTTTTCTCTACACCTGTTTAAACTTTTATAAGACACAACACTATCTCTCTGCTCATCCTCAGATTCAGTAGCCACAATATCTGTGGACCAGGGGGCTGGGACTGTGGCTGATTTGAACAAACCTCCTACTGGACAAGGTCTTAAGCTCTTCAGCTTTATTTCTGTTCTTTATATCCTTGTGAGATGTCCTTTAGCAGCAAATCTCTATTTTGACCAGGGGCCGTATTCACAAAGAATTTCATTTTAGCACAAAAATAATTCCTAAATGATGGGCTTCCTCACTAGGGCTTAGCGCAAAATGTTCTGCTAAAATGTTGAGATACTTTCATCCATAAGATCCTTTGTGAATACAGACCCTAATTGTACTGTATATTATGTAATCTGTGTATACACTTTGGAGAGACAACATCTTCTTTTCACTCATTCTCATCCTCAGATTTGACAGACGGCATGAGTTTGGACCAGGGGGCTGGGACTGAGGATGGTCCAGAATTCTTGCTTAGCCCTCCTCCTACAGTACAAGGTGTTACAGTGTCCGGAGCAGGGGCGTAGCCACGGCTGTGCCAGGGTGTGCCGGTGCCACCCACAGTGGCAGCTGGCACACCTAAAAACAGATGCAGAATTATTATTTTTTTAATCGTAATAAACATTGGCAGCGCAAAGGAGGGGCTAGCAGATGCTTCAGCACCCCCAAGAAAGACCAAAGCACCGCCATTGCACCCATAAGAAATTCAATAAATTAAAAACATTTGACTTATTATTACGCCTTCATAACTCGTGCATTGCAATATAACGTGACGTGATTAGCAGGCGCACTTTTCGAATTGTCAGCATTTTATTTAAAAAATGGATCGGTTCCTTGTGCCAAGAAGGCCTGTCCCCGACTAAAGATTTCACTAGTCACACGTAAATTGATTAATATAATAACTTAGGCTACTAACCATCCTTTAATATATAGGCGTATAGCCTATTCCGCGCCCAAGCGCACGTCTAAATCTTGCAACGGCAAAAGTAGGCTAATGATTATGAATGTTGGGGGAAAGGCAAAAGAAAACATTTTAATTATTCGTTAATAAACTAGTGATTTCTTCTCAGTCTGTGTCGGCTGAAAAGATAAAGTTGCAGAATGCGACGCTGACTTTAATAAAGAAATGCACCTTTTCATTCCGACTACGTAATTAGTCTTGTTTTTCTTCTTTCACAAAAGCGCTGCAGTGCGTGATGCGACAATGTGTGGATCTTCATGGTCTGTTACGCTGCTATTCGCGCCTATAAAGCAAAAGCCCGGAATAAAAATAAAAATAAAAATCGAATACATTCTAATCTTACTAGTCAGTGATCGACTAATATGCTTTCAGTGTAAATGAACAAAATGGTGTGATTCCACAGTTCTCCACAATATTATTTTTGCTGCGCGCAAGTTCAGGCTAAAATAACTTGTGTACATGAGCTGAGATCAGACATGAGATATGAGGGTAGCCACCGCTCATGTCCATATTGATAAATTCCAACTTTGCGTTGAAACGACCGTACGCCCACTTTTCTGTCGTACCTTCGTTTTGTAAATGAGGCCCATTGTTTTTATAGATAGCCTAATCAGGATGCTATACAAGCACTAAAACATCTCACAAGGAAACCATTCTTAGTAGTAGACTAACACAACAGCAGCAGCATTAATGTTTCATTTATTTTCTATAAGCATTTAGACGCTCGTGACAATATCTAGTTTGTTGCTTGTTTTCTTTAGTCTTAAGAAATTATACATCTTTTACAGCACCGGTCCGCTCGTCTCCTGATCATTCGGCTTCAGCATCTGATCTAACGTGCGCACTTCCGCACGAACATTTGCTGAACAGCGATCCCTGGTCACAGTTTTCGCTAGGTCACCGATTTCGGCACAACACCAGCCCTGCGTCCCAATGTGCATACTATCTACCCCAGTGGTTTTCAATCCTGGTCCTGGGGACCCACTGCTCTGCACATTTTGTATGTCTCCCTTATCTGACATACTCAAGTCAGTTCATGGATCTCTCTCCTAACGAGCTGGTGATCTGAATCAGGTGTTTAAATAAGACATACAAAATGTGCAGAGCAGTGGGTCCCGAGGACCAGGATTGAAAACCACTGATCTACCCTATCTGCCCTAAATAGTATTGAAAATTACCACTATCACATAGAATTTAGTATGGATAGTATGCACATGAACGAAATGGTTAAACTAACATATTAATACCCAATAAGCATGCTTATTTTTTTATATATTTTTTTTGCGCATTAATCTGACAATAAATGTGGCACACCCAGTTTTTCTGATGCACACCCAGAGTCTCCTTTCTGGCTACGCTCCTGGTCCGGAGTACTTCCAACCATAGCCCTGTTATTTGAGCTCACTGTATGCTGTCAGTGGGAACAAGAACGAGAGAATTTGGTACATAGACATCATTGTATTAGCGTAAACTGAAAAATGTATTGTAAGATGGTTTGCTATGTAGTCTATGCTGTACCAAATTCTCTTGTTCTTCTTCCTACCAACAGCACTTGGGAAGCTAAAACAACAGGGTTATGGTTGGATGTACTCTGTAGCATCGCTTTAAGCTCTTCTTTTTTTTCAGATCTCTGTTATGACCTAATTGTATATTATCATTGACAATGCTATCTCTTCACTCATTTCAGATTCAGTGGCCACAATATCCGTGGACCAGGGGGCTGGGACTGTGGCTGTGGCTGATCAACCTCCTACTGGACAAGGTCTTAAGCTCTTCAGCTTTATTTCTGTTCTTTATCTTTGAAAGATTATGCTTAAGTTTCAAATCTCTGTACTGTATTGAACCAAGTCTATTTGTTTATATAGGAAAACGACGAAATCAGAGGAAGAGAGGTGAATTAAAATCTGACATCTGATATTCTGTCATCTTTTACATTATCAACACAGAGTATTAATTTAATTGTTGTGCAGGTCTTCCTGATATTATTGGTTTAATTAATTTCCATATTAATTGTATGCATAGTGTTCGTGTTGTAGATACGTAAGTTTGTCAAGTATTAAGTATTTTCCAAGGCTACATTTGCATTTGGATTATCATTTATCATTCACTACTCTATGTACTTATGTTGTACAGTGAGAACAAAAGATTGCCCCCACAACAATCGGGATGTGCACCCATACCGTGGGATAATACGGACAAGGCAGAGAAAGGTAGGATTGGAGAGGTAGTTAGATTGTGTTATCTGATATGATGTCTTCCCTACAGAAAATACATCTTGGCTAGCCTAAGCATGTTTTGAAGCTGGTTTGATCAGCCATTTTTTTTACCAGTTAATGTTTTTGCGTGAGATTTGATGGTTTAGTTGGTTTGACCATCTTATGATGTCCATTCTTAGCCTGATACACCAAACGCTTTCACATTATTTCACTTTGTGCAAAGCGCCTGGTACCTATCCATTGGGATATTTGCTTCCTGGTGGGCAGATACTTTCTGCTTCAACCAATCGCTACTTGGTCGTGACGTATGTTACGTGCTGGAACGCACCATTTTCTCTTTCAGCCCACCCTAGCTTAGACTAGCTTAGACCATCCAGCAACCAGCACAATTTTTCTGCAAGGTTTAAACTACAACTAAAATCATATAAAACTGTGAAAAGGTATTTGATTTAAATAAAAATCTTGGTGGAAAAAAAACCCTTAAGGCTCTTGCACTGCCAGTTTATAAGTTGTCCTGTGACAAACTCGGAAAGTAACTGAGAATGCTAGTGCTCCTTCTTGGGCACACACTACTCAAAGCCTAGGTACCCTAGCGGCATGCCACTGAACCATGTACAAGTTACTCAGCATCATAAATTAAACTAAAGCGAACCTTAATTGGTGGGACCCGCATCATCTGCTTAGATGTCAGCAAAGCTAACCACTGTATCTTGTAGGACTGTATCTTGTAGGACACTGTAATGTGTCCTATTGCTAAATTTCGAATGCATGTCCATAGTGAAATTTAGTGCCAATTGAATCACCAGGGAATTCTTTGTTGTCACTTCGATAAGATTTACCATTTATCCTTGTCTCTAAACATTTATTTTTAAATGCCTAGAAATATCCTTTAAAGGTCCTTATATTTGATGCGGAGAAAGGGTGGGAACCCTCTTCCCTGTTAACTACATGATGGTTGCTATCCTGACAGACTATTGCTTGCAAATAATCAGAATATGGACCTGATTGTTGTTCTGGGAAATATTCTTGTTCCTATTATCTTTAATCGTGTAAGACTGGAAAAACTGGTTAAAGAACGACCACTGCTCAGTAAGAAAAAGGACCTTGCTGGAAATTAACATTTGACCTCCCCCTCATACAGTCTCACCTAATCTACATTTCATTCTCTCTCTAATGCACACCAAAAAATCACACAAGAATACATATGGTTTAATGTAAATGATTATCATTGAGTATTATTTTTAGTATTTTTAAAATGTTAAGTGAGTGGTACAAATGTCTCATTTCCAAATAAGTAAAACAAAATGTAATAAGGTTTTTAGAAGTTTAGAGAAAACTGGCACACAAAGGAAGATAGGCAAAGTTTTTTTTAGATCAATTATTAAAAAGCACACTAAATTGAGTGAGAAATTGTTTGTGTAGGGAGGGAAACTAATTTTTAATGGTGCATTCTCTTAAACAATCATGCATTAGAGGCCCCAACGAAAACTAGATGTCACATCTCAAGGGGTTTTCCTCTTACAATAATTTTGAAATTACTGAAATTATTTGAAAACTGATCACCTAATGTCACTCCAAATCATTCAATTTAAGTTTGCATTGTAATTCTGTGTGCAATATTTCATGTAACACATTTCCATGTCTTTTTTTGCCTTCGACAGGGGAAGACCGAACTCCTGTATGACTGGATGCCCTGCGATCTATGGTATGGTACCCTTGCTTGGACAGTTCACCCTTAGTATACCCCATTTTTTACATTGCAATGCACAACACAAACCTTCCAGCAACTGCAAAGACAACACGTTGCATGGCAACTAAACCAATTGGTTAGAACTACTGTGTTTGACAGATGACATTGAGCCAAAAAAAAAAAAAGGAAAATAAACATGTCTCAAGTGTATTTTGACATTTAGATTCAAGGGGAACTGCTGAATAAGAACTATTGACCTATAGCTGTTGCTTGTGATCATGATAGTTGTAATGGATATACCTAAAGTTGTGTTTACCACACCCTTGACTATTCATTACCAACCCTACTCTCACTGATTGCTACATTGGCTTTAAGCAAGGCCAGACAAGATTGCATTATCAAAATTCTGTTTTTAAGTCTTTGCAATCTACTGTATACTACTGTATACTCTATACTACTATCTTAATTTTATTAGGTTATGAGTTAACAGTTACCAGTTGTAAACGGTGTTGTCTAGATATTTTTCTTTGTATATTAAAAACTCTAGAGTCTAGATACTATTTTCATTTTTTAGGCCTATGGTTAATCTTAACATCACTCCTATTGAATACCTTGTCTTAGATCTTAATTACTGTACTCTAATATTGTGTAATAGTGTAGTGTAGACGTTACAGCATTGAATGTTAAGTCATTATTCATACCTTTTTCACTAACCACCTATCTCTTGTCTTTTTTCAGCGGGAAAACCTGGCCTCCAACCTGGCAGACAGCTTGATACTCACTCCAGTTTTATTTTTTCTGTCATAAAACCTACACAAAAGTTATATGCAAATTGATCATTGTCTAGGTTTGTTTTTTAAGTTATTTGTTCATTTTTGGTAGGTTTGTATTGATTCAATAAAGATTTGTATTTACTAAGCTTTTCCATGTCATGTCTATCAGACATCACTCACACTCATGTAAGTGACCTAGCAGAGATCATTGTGTAGTAATTTGTTCTCCCTCTCTCTGGTGCTCTTCTTTGCTGGACATGAATTGAATAGGTGGTCTCTCCCTTTCCTCTCTGATTTTGACATTGTTCATTTAATGGTTAAAAGGAATAGTCAAACATTCGCTCACTTTTAGTGAGGCACAGATATTATTAAAACCTTTCATTTATGGAGTCAGATGAAATAACGAGTAAATACATATGATTAATGAATTGCAAATTTAACCAACCAATACTTTGTATGAGTGAGGACAGAACACGTAACCTTCCCCGTGTATTGGCGAACCGGCATTGGACCAATATATCGGGCTTTACAGTCCTAAATATAATACCGGTACACAGTAGTTGCTAGAGGTGAATGGACACTAGATGTGATTAATTGTATTCTGTCCTCCATTCATTTGTTATATAGGGATGTTTGCTAATGCCAGCCATAATGGACAGAATCTGCCTCATGGACAATAGTGTATGTCCTTTACAGTGACCTATAGGTTCTTATTCATCCTTCCTACAGTGTCCTCACTGTCCTGTCCCATCAGTTTCCCCATCATTATAGTTATAACTGGCCAGTCTACTGCTCAGTCACAGGTAAGCAAATGTCCTTTTTCTTGATGTTCAGCAGACCGTCTTTATAGAAATCACAAACTAGACTTAGACAAATCTACACTTTAACATGGGTAGTGTAAATGCTGACAAAATATTGAATTTGTCCTTGCATGATAGTGGTTAAGCTGATGTGTATACAGGGGAGGGCTGGGTCAAAATAATATACAATGAAATTAGACTTAATTAGGAGGGAAGGGGGATTACAACAAGACAACCTTTAAATATCTTTTCATAATTCAATTTTATTCACTGGAAATTATGCATATATATGTCAATCCTCTCTAATTTTCATCCAGTGCAACTGTCTGTCATGTCTGATTAATGTTTTTTTATTTTTTTTTGCCTGTTCATAAGATGGGATGTTAATATCCCATTTCAATTCAATTCATTATGTCTGATGTGAGACGCCATACATGTATGAGTATCAGGGTTATGTACTTTGGCCTCCTTCTCAAGATGAAATTTGCTGTTGGTACTCCATTCCACATCCCAATTCACCTCCATGGATCACTGAGACTCATCTCTGATGGGACTGATGATGGGGGTATCACCTGCAAACTTGATCTTGACAGAGTGGTCGTTTCTCCTCCAGCACTAGGAGCAATAACTGTACTGTACTGTTGCTGTTGGTTTGCACCACTTATTCACTGTCTCGTTACCTGTCCTGCGCCACTCATAAACTGTCTTGTGCCACCTGTCCTGTGCACTGTGCCACTGACTTGCTGTCCCATGCACTGTCCTGCACAACTCATACTGTTTTGTGACACTTGCCTAGCTCTCACCCAATGTCCCGTCTAATGTGCCTACTGTCCCTAGTCATGTGTCACTGTCTATGGGTTAGGTTTAGGATTAGGGTCAGGGTTAGGTTTTAACAATTTGTAAGTGTCACGGGACAGTGGTGCGGCACCGTAGACCAGTGGCACAGGACAATAAGTGAGTGGCGCAGGACAGTGTACAGGACAGTAGGCGAGTGGCACGAGCTACCAGCGACAGTAGAGTACACTCCTACTGCCTCTCCACAGCCTTGTGGTGACCTATCAGTGTTGAGGGCATGTTTACGTATTGTTAAAATTGACTAAATTAATTATATTCCTCTGAAAGTCAAGTATTAAGTGACACAGAGCTATATTGCTGTTCATGACTTGCAGGCTGTCATGATTGAGAGGATCTGTCATGTTATATGCTAAGCTATGCATGCATAGGTGTTATTTGACTCCAAATGTAGCAGAGTAAACAACCAGGTTGATGGCATTTTCCACAGCCTGGTAAGCAAACTGATTGGGATCCATGGGTGATGATACAATGGTGTGTAGCCTGAATGCAGCCCAATCAATAAATAAAAAAATGAGTATCCAAATCAAGTTAAATCAGAATCAACTTGGAGTAAGAGCTTATCATAGCTTTTAAAGACACATTCTACTTTCCATTTTCTGAAAAAAAAGAGGGTGAGGTACTCAATGAGGAGTTGGTCGACTGGTAAATTGAGCAATGTCCAGGGATGAGAGATATGAGGCTGTGAAACAACAGTGGTGGTGGACATCTGCCATGCAGCTTTATTATACTTTTAGGCACTGGCTATGATCTTGTTGCCCTGTTTCCAACTCTGAACCTATCACTCTGAGTTTTTCTGTGATAGTATACTGTAAAATGTAGATTTTCAATGAAGACTACTAGGCAATTATGTAGTTTATGCACTTCAATTACAATCACAAATAATTTACGACATTTTCAAATTTATTCAAGTTTATTGTAGCCATTTTCACAGTTGATAGACATCTCTCTTTGTGTGCTCACATGTACCACAACACACATCCAACACACAAGAAAATTCAATAGAGCATAAATGAGCCCCATATTGTCCTTTAAGTGCTGAAGTTGAAGTTAAAAAGGCACAGTCCAGAATGCATAAAACAGTCCATGTCCAACAGTCCATGCAGAGGGCCAATCCATTCAGTAGATATTGCATTGATATAGTGTACACACTCATGATTGTAGTATATGAAGTTGCAGTGCAAAATAATTCCACATTTAACAACACCTAATGTTGATAACTTAATTATCATAGGGTTAGTGCATATTTACGTATCTGATAGCCTGGGGGTAGGTACTATCCCTGAATCATATTCCTGCTAGTGATGCCTCTATGTGTGAAAAATGAACAAGCAATGTCTGGGTAGGAGTTGTTATTATTCAGGGAGGGTGAGAGATAATGGAAAGTTGACAGATAAAAAAAAAGAAGAAAAAAAAAGTCTCCTTCCTAATCTTCTTCTGACTCTGGACCACTAAGGTCATATTCATCATCAGTGTCCGTTCTGCATTCTGTGTCCTGTATCTGGAGGTCATCAACTATAGCACTATACATGCTCACAGCTTGTTGGCATAAACTCTCCAGTGCAGAGGACCTCCGCATGAGGACACTTTTCAAACCAGCTGCAGCATCCTCTGACATGTCACCAAAATCTGTAACATACATAAACATAAGAATTACAAGTATTGTTCCAAGATTATAGTATGTAGAACCACATATGGGGGTTTGCAGAAGCTGTGACTGTCTGTTATGGGATGGGGTGTGGGGGGTTGAGGTGAGGATAGGGCAAACAAAGTGTGAGGGTGGAGCAGAGTGGTATAACTATTATGGGTGTGGGAAAACACAAAAGAAAAAACAAAACTTGTATGCCTCCGCTCATCCGTGAGAGATGCGAGACCGGTGCGTCGAGCAGGTGTCGCTCATTAGTAATCGCGCAACCGGTCTCCCGCCGTTCTCTCACGTCCCTCGACCTCGTCCTGCTCGCCACAGATGTAAATATTGGAGATTGGTCTGTGGTCATTGTTATCGTTAGCATCATAATGTTAACGTTCTGAGCATGCCCTTATCAGCAGCTCAGTGTTAGTACGACAGGACGGCTGATAGAGTAAATATTGCCATCTCCCCAAAAACGTGTCTGTAGTGTGATGAATTCAGAATACTGTTGATTTTATCTGCTGTAGTGATTGCTGTTACCATCTTTTCCACATTGTTGATGCTAGGGTAGTTTAGTTCAGTGTCGCTATAGCAACCAGTTACATGAAATGGTACTTTTATGCAGTGGAAAATTAAACGTTTGAAACCAAACCGAGTAGAGTCATGTGAGGTGAGTTGAACTGGTACCAGTCAGTAGAAAAGGGACTATACATATTTTGGTGAGGGAAAAAAAAAATCCAAATTTGACTTACAGCCCATTCTGATATTCTCTTTCAGCTTCTCCACTCCCTTTATCTCTTTACGGAGAGACGTGATGTGCTGAGACATCTCCTTCACCAGGATGCTCTGCTCCTCCTCAAGGCGTCTAATTAGCATCATTTGGTCAAAAAGAGATCGTTTTAACCTGAAGGAGTGACCTTTAGGTAGAGGGAATTGATGGAAATATGAAAAAGTGAGAGAGAGAGAGATTTTCATTGCAATACCGTAGACAGACAGGCATACATTTTAGAGAACATGTCAGGACTACCATACCATCCTCACGTCTCTCCCAAGGCAGGATGTAGTCCTCTGTCAAATTGGAGGCCAACTCCTCGTCAATTGTATCCTCTGCAATAGTATTGTACAGCAGGCTCTTTTGTTTCAGTTTTTTTTTTAATTCTCTTATTTTTCTTCTTTTTCTTTGTCTTGTTTGGTTGCTATCTGCAAAGTGAAATAAGAAAACTATCAGGAAAACAGTTTTTGTTTGTTTGCATTTGCAGTGTGCCATTTGAATATCAGTCAACCAACCATTCTGACGATAGAGGTCCTGCTTCTTGCGTAGCAGGGCCACTATGATGCTCTCTATCTCCGCCCTGAGATCCTCTGTTGCTCCCTGTTCTGTTGTGCTCCCTGGCTCTAAATAGGTAACACAATTAAGCCATATTTGAACAAAGTGATTAACAGTTGTATTTGTGAAAAGTCTGACCACTACGCATGATTTACCTGTGACTGCCCACTGCTGAACATCACACACCCACTGTTGTGCTGTTTGTTCAGTGATGCCATTCTTCTGGCGGAAATCACTGAAGCTGGCAGCTTCCAGCTTTGCCCTCTCGGAGATCTTTAAATCACACACAAAAATATCATGCAAGCTTTCAGCCAATACCGGGATCAAGAAATTTTAGTTTATAAATCAATGGATGAATGAGCTTATTACAAATGGATGGACTCCAGCTCTGCTGTATGTTGTTAAAATGTATGTTGTGTCAGGCAAGAGGACCATTGGGAAATGTCCTTACTTTGATGTATCTGCGGGCCAAGACTTTGTGAAGGTTCTCTGTCTTTTTTCTGTTCCACCCCATGGCCTGTTGAGTGAGCATATTCTCTCTCCCTGATTAAAAAAATAAATCTGCATGCGTGATTGGATCAATTTACATGGGAAAGACCATTGCAGTTAGACACAACAATTACTTTAGTGCAAGGAGAACAGGAAAATTACATTTTAGAAGACAGAAATACCTCATCATAGCGTATGCTTTGTAATGTGTCATACCAACCTGCCTTTGTCATGTACTTTGTGACAAGAGCTGCCCTGGAGAGAAAGCTGTTTACCTAGATAAACAATACAGAAATTAATGTATTCCTATTACCAAACAAACAACAAATAAACAAAAACATATGTATATGTGAACATGTAGCCATACTTATAGTTTAACTAATATCTTATTGTCAACTAGCTATACACCTTAGAATGCCATGGAAACTAAAACAACCACACCCTTTCAGCCATAGCCATAGACAGCAAATTTGGAAAGATCAAGTCCAATTTTTCAAAGTTGGGAGCAACGCTGGATCTTGCCAATTGGGTCTACATTTTAAAACCTCACTATGGCATGCCAGAGCTGTGACATTCTGCTTTTCATAGAATCACATGAAACTTGATGATTGTGCACTGTCACCAGGCTGGTGTGTCAAATGGGGTCCTACTGGTAGGTTGGAAAGTCAACCATGGCCTACTGGTTAGGGCCTTGGGCATGTTACTTGTTCGAATGCCGACTAGGAGGAAAGTGGTTGTGTGGAAAGTGAAAGTGGGTGGGGAAAGTTGTTGAACATCGCTGTCCCGTGTGTTGCAACTACAGTTCAGATCGTGCTCTGATGGTCATTCTAGCAAGCATAGATCTTTGTTTGATACACTGATGTACTTTATCCTTCACACTCTGCTTGTCTCTCACATAAATGTATCAGTGAAGTCTCTAATATCTACATAGTTACAATAATGTCAGTAATAACATACTTGCTCGACTTCCTCTCCAACAGTGTTCCCTGCTCCATCCTGATTCCTGCCGCCCCATCTCACCTGCAACATAGTGTTGGATTAATTTCATACCATAACTTTAAAAATCTAATGTTATGCAATCATGGATTATGTGAACATTAAAAAATCACTTTCACATTAAATGTCATATTTTATCTGCAATATACAAGATATCATAATCACAGACTTACAATTTAGTATATTGCCACTAATACCAGATTAAAATAATAAAAAACAATAATTGCTTGACTTTTTGCATTAGCTGCCTTCTGGCTACTGTTGCATCTGAATTTCAGTAATTTGAGGTACCTCGCATTTTGCTGTATGAGCTTTGGCATGCATCACACTGAGAAATGGCCTCATTTCCATCAGCGGTTGAAGATCTGATGATTCTTTAGTCACTTTGCTTAGGTATGGCCAGTACCTAAAAAGAAGCACAGCATTAGTAGGCATTAACCAACACTTTGCCTGGCTATCAATATAAAATGACTGAAAAAATTAGGCACTTGTCATTTAATGTACAGTAGGTTGACAGAGTTTCAATATGACAGAGAAAAATTACCTGCAGACAACATCCATGCAGAAGAAAGTGACATTGGCCCTCTCTGACAATTCCTTCTGTAAAAACATTGGGTAGGCGAAGACCTCGCCACGGTAGTGGTTCAGCCCTCGCAGCAATATTCCGTGTCTGATACATAGAAGGACAATATGGTTAATGATTTATTACACAAATTACACAATAAGACCTGTGGAAAACAAAGCTAATCAAAACCCTCTATTCAAAGCTTAACACACACACACACACACACACCCATCAATCTTTACATATGTGACTAACTGAGCTTTAAAACAATCTTCTTGGGAAAAAGATCTGTTAAGGGGATTTACTTTACTTCCCATAAGGAAATTAAACACGACTCTGATACATTTATCCAAAAATGAGTTTCCACAGCGTGTGACAAGTGGCATCTGTACAATTGCACACTTCTGATCTACCCACATACCTGCAGACTGCCACTTGTATCCCCTCCTCATCTATTTTAGACGATGATTTTTTTGACGTCTCCTTACTCGCCCTGAACCTTGAAACGCCACATGTTCCACTGTTATCTGCCTGTAAAGTCAGATATCACTCGTCTTAACAAATAGAAAACACAAAAGACACACAAACATAAGCAGTAGATATACTGTCTTAATATGCAATATTAGACATACTCTTGTCATGCTGCTGCCTCTGACATTGTTGAGAAAGGCTGATACCTCCTCATCTTTGGCAAGAAATAACCCCTTGTACAAAGAGGGTTCCTCATTCCTGTCCATTAAAATTAATCACAAAAAAATGCACTTTTAACTGACCAAACATTTATTACTCTACATGCAACTATTTCTATGACGCTGTGGTTTTAATATTGACATTAATGCCTGTGTAATATTAACATACCCCGTTGATTTTTTGAAGCGATAATGTTTGCGATTGCCATCACAACACACTGCCAACATGTCTGGGTGACATGCTGGACAATAAAAGTCATTTACTTCACACATCACCTCTTCTGTATGCTTGCAAAAACAATATTCGAAAAAGCTTTTCTGGAACGTGTCTGCACAAACATTCCCCGGCTATGACATAAAAAAAAATTATTAGTGTTTACATAAAATAAATATTACAATATTACAAATACAGTAGTATGATTATGTGTAACAATGATTCAAGCAGATTTACCCTTCCAGCCTGAACAGAACGGTGCTCCAGTAGCTTTAAAAAGGCATGCCTTGACATCGAAGGAGCCGATACTTTAATGTGAGCAAAAGCTTCGAAGACGTCAAAACTATATAGTGTCTGGCAGTTTGTTGTGCTTGGCCAGTAACGGTACCTAAGGATCTCTTTCACCCCTGGGGTCCATTCCACAAGGCAGGTAGGACAAACTTTACGGGGCAAACAGAAATCATATCGTCCTGTGAAAAAAAAGACACATTAAACATGTGTTTCACAGAATCAACTTTTTCCAACTCAACTGACCATTATACATTCATTGTAGTATTTGATATGGCATTAACATTTGGTAATTGGTATATTTCTTAAGAGAACTTCTGCGGTACAAAAAAACAAAAAGCAGGACTTTCCAAAGTTACCATTCATGGTGACCACAGAAATATGCTTGCCAGAGGTGACCTCAATCTCATGGGTGCACTCACATATTGCACTACGTGCAGGCAATGGCAACTGACATACTGCAATGCAAAGAGGTTGTTACATTTTTCCACAATCGAGAAGATATATCTATACTTGTCATACTAGTGATTCAAAACCAACATCTACAAAATAGACAACTCTACCATATGTCATTATCACTGTTTTCTTACTAATAGCACGTTTCATAGTCAAAGACAAACAAAAACAATTTCTTCAGTCAAAGAGTGATTCAAATTAAGAGTTTAAACCTTTTCCACTGGCAAAGTCTATCAACCAAGAATATGTGTGTTATAACTCTTTACTAGTCAACAGAAATTGATAATAAACACATACCCTGCTCACAAAAGTGAGGCTGGCCATTTTCACCCATCACCACAGCCTTTGTGGGGGGAATAGGCTCCAGGTAGCCATGGAATAGTGCCTCCCTGCCGTGGAACACATTATTTTTGTGAGCCTCCAAGTCGCATCCTCCACATAGAAACTCCATGTCCAGTGGCACACAATCCAGGCACCTAATTACTGCCTCTCCAGCACCACACCTGTGGCATTTTTGGTTGACATCTCTTTCAGCGGACAGTTTAGCATCGAGCAGCACTGGCCTTGCTGCTTTTGCCCTTGTATCAGCATGTAGCTGCCGCTGTGCCCATGCTGTTTTTTCGGCTGCCACATTAACCTCAACTGAGTCAAGAGTGTCCCTCAACACTTGAAGACGTGTTTCTGAAAATAAATGAAAATATATAAATAACTGTTAAACAACCCTTCGATTGAGTGAAGGCACAATAGATAAAAATTACTTAATACTGAATGGTACGACAATAATTATGACTTTAAATCTGACTTTGACCAAGCCACACACTACAGTGTACATTCAATGTTGGTTTAATGTACTGTATATGGACTTGCTCATGGTATTCACGAACCATTGTATCACAATGTTATCACAAATCAAGTAATATGCTTCCGATAATAGACCAGTTTCAAATGAAGAGTTGGAGTGTCTCTCACTTCCAAAACTAGGCAAGAATTAACTCCTCTGCAAAAGCACTGAAAAAAGTGCTGAATTATCAAAAATCTGAATATAATGGCTGTCTACAACAACAAAATACAAACACAAACCACTTTTAATGTAGTTAGGTGGAGAAGAAGTGTGAGACATCAACAACAATGAATCAAGGAAAAGTTTAGCAAGGTCATTAGAAAAGTTGTTGATATGGAGGAATAGGAAATGTAGTCATAGTGATAAAATGGACATACTCACCAAGACTTGCAGTCAACTCTTCTTCTATCTGAGGGACTTCCTCAGACACTGTGTTCAATTGAACTTCGGAAGCTGTAAAGGCCAATACATTTGGTTATCTATTCTATCAGGGTCTTAAAGCATCATATATTTTAGTCCAAAAAATTCACAAAATTCAATCATACATCTGGCTCAGTGAGCTCAAACCATCTTTTCACTCACCAACATTTAGATAATTATCGTTATTAAACTATGACAACAGTGCTAGAAACAACAAACCTAATGCACGGCGTTCTGCTTTTTGACGTTTCTTACGTCTGTGACTTGTGGCCGCTGTGCTTGCGACTGCTTTCTTTCTCTTAGTCCTCTTTCTTTTTTGAGGGACATGGCTTTCCATTGCCATTGCAGCCTATATGAAAATAAAATACTAATGTTTTCTGATAGAATGTCAGACTAACTTATGGTTATGTCTGATGGATGCTTTTTTCCAAAGTAAGTAACAATAAAAAACACAAATCAAAAACTACAAAATATAAAATACTACACTACTCCAATGTACATTAAATGTCATACCTCAACAGCAACTATAAAAAACAAACAATGTAATGTAATGTAATACCAATAGTGATTTTCATAAACATGGGTGTAAAGTTATCAACATTTCTCACCCTGGCCTCACAGAGAAGAGCCTTGCTTATTTCAGCAACCATATGGGCCCTGACCTCATTGGGATCTTCAAAGACTCTTTGGTGGTTTTCCGACATGGTGCACATATACAATACAAAAATACAGACAATAATAGACACACAGTACAGATATGAAGATGTTGTGTGTTGTGTGTGTGTGTGTGTGTGGGGGGGGGGGGGGGGGGGGGGGGGAGAGAGAGAGAGAGAACTAGAGAGAAACAGAGTGAGAGAGAGAGATTTAAAGAGTGGCTCTTAAAAGTGCCTTTGTTTTCTAAGTATAAAAGCGATAAAGATATGGAGATGTGATGTAGAGCAGCAAATAATCTGTAGAACAGACAAGAAAGCATCATTAGATATATCTCTGAGAAAAAAATATAATGTCTACATTAATGTGAGACACTACAGGTGAATAGTGTAAAATTTTAAAATAATAGATATCACCATGAAACTTCCTCAGTTGATTGCTTACACAAGTATATAAAAACAATATATTACAAGTTTTTGAAATTTGTATGTTTAATTATGCAAAGTAGGCATTATCTCATTAAATATGCGCAATTGTGCATATATTTTCGGTAACATAAATCTGAACATATGATAAAGCCAGGTGCCAAAATTATTTTTTTCTTTTTGTTTACACACAAGATGAAAAAATAATTTCAGATGGATTTCAGGATAGGGCCTTTCATTACTTAGGAAATCAAAAAATATACTGAAAAAATATAAACATAAATCAGGCATGATTTACAAATCCCTTTGAAAATCTTCAGAATACTGCTAACGTTAAGTGTTAACCGGAATGTTTGGTGTACATAGGTGCTACATAGGCTGAGATGTTGGTAACTTAACGTTACTGGAGAATGACAAAAAAAAACGTATTTTAAAGATTTGTATTGTTAAAATTCATACTTTTTTTAGAGGAAAACAACTATTTACAGACACAATATCTTGTCAAACATTTAGCAATCAACAATACAAACCATCTAAAACGCATCAAAACTTATAACTCAACATTTATAGATAGTAACGCAGGTCTGAGATACATACCGATTTGACGAGGGGATCCACGCAATGACTGGAAAAACCGCGAAATTCTAGGATGCGAACAAGGAAGTGTGTCGCCGTCATGGCAACAGACTCGTCCAATTTAACATTAATTTATTATTAGTCTTTATCGTTTTTTTTTGTTTGTCGTTGTCCTGTATAGGCCTATCTGTCAATCATAAAACATTTTTTTTTTTTTTAATTAGTCAAAATATTATTACACTAAGGGATGCATGGATGGGAGTTTGATTTGAGCAACCTGTCCGCTAATATAGCCGGTTATCCGTGTGTCCACCACGAAATAATCCGTGGTGTCATCACAAGAATTGACAATAAGCAAAAGGCTATACAAACTGATCAGGGGAGATAAGAATTCATCAGTTTAATGAGGCTACATTGCATCGCAAAACACAGACAACTTAAATAGCCTACTTAAAGTGTCAAAAATCAGCAATGGGCAATATCGTCCAGTGAATGTGAAACAATCTGTGGCGACCAATGAATA